>QYTT01084468.1:10802-22972 GCA_006980735.1 Dasypogon diadema
TCTGACAGACGGACAGACAGACACCGAAGTGATTAAGTACTCCGTTTTGTCAATTTTGGTACAGAACGCTAAAAATACTATATTTCTTTTTAAAGTATTGCCTAAGCTCAGGGAACAACCCTATGATGCACACAGCACAGCTTAGGTGGAAGGAAATTAGGCAAGAGAAGGTTGGGAAATTTTAACCTGACAAATGTTGCAAGTGAGCCATCATTTTTGGTATGAAATTATTAATTGTGCAACACATCCCAGTGGCTCTGGAAGTTCAATTCTTGTCAGTAGAATTGCCTCAACCACTGGTACCCACGTAAATCGCCATGTCCTGTGCAGGGTTCGAACCCACGCCAATAGCTATTATATTGCTTAGAGAAAACAGTAGCCAATGCTAGTTATACTAAACCGGAATGTTTTTTAAATGCCTTCTTAAGGATTGATTCACATTGACGTGAGGACACGTTTAATTTCTAGCGGAACCCTACGTTTTGTCTATAGACATTTAAGTTAGAGACTTTATTTCTTTAATTATTGACTGTTCATTGAGTTTAATTAAATTTAATCCTTCTCCGAAGTTTGTATCATTCCTCTGAATATCTTCTTTAGCAAAAGACAATTAATTTTCAAACTGATTGCGATTCATTTTGAAGAATTGGAAAAATTTTGATTCATCATCTAGAAGTTCCTTGCTTAACTGGAGTACAATATTCTCCTTCTCCATTTCTCCTTTCAGCACAAATTAGAAACACAGTTGACAAACAGTATTGAAACATTATTAAACAGGACAAGAGGTGGGGGATTAGGAAGATTTGAGCAAAAGTTTATTATTGACAGATGATTTGTAAATTTCATGAAGGTCAATATTAAATATGGAGAGGCTATCTTAAATTAAATCGAGAGGTCCACTTAAGTAGATTTTGGGCAAATATCATGAATAAATGATAAATATTGACGGGGTGCCCACATTTAAATTCAGGATTTTAGTGGAAAAATTCATTTTATGAGAGATTGAAAGAAGTTATTTTGTTAAAACTAAGGTCGATTTACAAGGGAAAATTTCTAACCTGACGTCATGAGAATTCTTGTAATGCCTGAAATTGCCTGAGTAATATCGTGATTGACAGTGCTTGTATCAATATCACACAAAATTACAGTTGATATTACTATAAGCGAGAACGTATACAATAAACCATTGGCCAATACTTGGCTATCGCAATTATATTGAAAGACTATATGATCAAGTTCTAGCATACATATATTGATACTTTCTTGACGTCAAACGGTTGTGAAGTTTTCGCGAAAAGGAATTCTCTAGGAACATAATAATTATTTTCAATTATCTTCAATACCAGCCCACCACCGAAGGGATTCTAAAATCTGGGGTACTTTGTTTTTGATATTATTGAAATATTGAATTAACTTATTATTGAATGAGGTGGGTTCAAAACATGTAAGATTAACATCGTTATAATTGCTGAGTTTATTTGAAGGGTGGTAATTATTTCTTACTTTACATGAAGTTACTATATTTGCTTCGTTGTTTTAATTCTTAAGCTGTGAAAATTTGGATGTAGAGAAATTCTATTTTAATTTATTTTTCCGAGGCAAAGAAGGAAGAAAACGTTTCTCAAGGAGCCTAATATTTGAAAATTAAATTGAAAAACTTCCCGAGGCAATCGAGAAGAAAAGACAAGGAAACTTGAAAGCGGATATTTTTGGAACCAAGGTAAATATTCCAACATTGTATCATTTTTTTCTTCAACGTTATAAAGAAGGTCTTTGATTATTGGCAGTTTTTTTTTTATTTATATCTGTGTGCCGGGCCGGTCGAGTTTCAGAGGTAGAAATTTTCGACTTCCTTTTAATGAGAATAAATAGGCATACATTAGAAAAATTATTTGGAGCAGCTTATATAGTATATAAATTATTTTTGATGTATTTGTAATTATGAGCGAGTTTGTGAGTACAAAAAATACATACTGTTAGTTACAAAATTTCTCTGAAGCTTTACTATTTTTTATTGATTTTATAATAGTATTTTAAGTATGGAAATTGAAATCGAAGGGAAGGGGGAATTAGGAAATTAACCTGACAAATGTTGCAGGTGAGCCACAATTTTTGGCATGATATTACTGTGCAACATCCCAGCGGCTTCACAAGTATAATTCTCGTCAGTAGAATTGCCTCAACCATTGATACCCGGATATATCGTCGCGCCCTGTGCAGGATTTGAACCTATGCCAACAGAGAAGAAAATCTGCAGGCGTGCGCCTCTGCCCGTTTGGCCATTGACGTGATTACTGATACTGATACCAACAATTTAACATTTTAACAAGGATATCCTTGTATAATAGTTTTTACTTAACGCAATTTTCTCCCATTCCCCATCATGGGGTATTTCCTGGGCTTCGGCTTCACCGTAAATAAAAGTAATTTAGTGAACCTGCCAAGCATAATTCGCAGAAATACATGTAAGCCTTACACAGACATTTACATATCGCAAAGAGCAGGAGTTCTGGTTTTAGATATGACTGAATTATTGCATGACTTACTCGTAGATGTTCCTAATTGAATAGGAGTAGTAGGAAATGCTTCCAGTATGAAGGTTTATTGAAATTCGAAACAGAAACCTATTCACTAGTAGTTGACAAGGAAAACTGGGAAGAATACGAAAATAACCCAACAGAACTGCAAATTCCAAATTACATAACTCGATATTATGGGAAAATCTAAATTTATCTCTCCTTCCATATAATTCAATTTTATTGCTTATTGCTGCGTTCCCGGTAAATGCAATCTGTAAATTTTCACTCTGTCATACCACCAGCAGGATTCTCCATCAGATTTGTAAATCCATGTTGACTGCTGGTACGTATAAAATATCACAGAAAGAACTTGGTAATCTGGAAAATACTGGCACCACATTTCGTGGATCCAAAAGCTTGTCTGTACTCTATTACTCATAGTCACGGGCGTCAAGGTGCATCTCATGATGGATCAGAACGAGAATCGCTAGTCTCGTATACTGTGCTTTTTTTGGCACCAGATAAGACAATGTTAAATGAGGGGGAAAAGGCACAATAAAATTCATTTTATAAGAGAGCACAAAACTTTTCTTGGATGCTGGCATCTGTCGAAATGCTGATAAGATATGTAATGGAAAAGCAGCAGCACGAAAACTTTGGTTACTTCCAACTATCGCCGAAGTTGAATCCTTTGTTTCTGAAACTCTCTGCAGCATAAAATGAGGTGTGCCCTATTATAGTTAGCCAGATTCTTAGCACGTACTATGGATTTATCAAACTTTTAAGGAAAAAAAATGATATTGGAATGGTGCAAATGGTTGGATCTCTCTGGATCCATAAAAGTGCACAGATAAACAGGTATAACATTGAGAATTGACTTACCTATAGAACTGCTCACATGCGACGGCTGTCCGATGAAGGTGTTAGAAACTCCAATAATGTCAGGTGATTGTCTGGCGCACATCATTGAATTCGTTGCCAATAGCATGGTGGAGGACGTGTGCGAAACGTTCGATGGCCCCAGACTGCCGTACAAGCTGGCCGATGGACCACAGGCTATGTAGTTCTTTTATATCGGTAGCGTAAAAGCAAAGGGAAGATAAAAAATGAGATCATAAAACTTTATAGGAGTAGCACCGATATCAGGGGCTACTTTTATTACGACTATAGCTAAGTGGTAGCGGGTTATTATATTTTGTTGGAGATTATATTTACCTCATTCTTGGAAACGCTTGGAACAGGTACAGGTGTAGTTAAATCTATGTCCGCATCGATTTCTGATATGCTGTCATTAAAGCCATTGGGTATGGTGGTTTCACCCTTTGGCGAGGAGGTTTGATTTTCTACCTTGTTTCGGTATTTTTGTATTAGGACACGGGCAACAACGATTATGATGCAGAGCAAAACTCCACAGGATCCAGTTATAAGTAAGTAGAAATACAAGCGCTCCTGGTCATCTGGAAAGAAATGTAAATAGAATTTTAAGTATTTTCGAAGAATTTATTGAATGGCTTAAAGTATTTAGGTATTTGTATTGCTTTAAAATATGTTTTAAACATTGTGGTAGGTGTTCAGGAATGATAGTGGAAAAATCTTATTGGCACAACGGCCAGTATTAAAAGGAGCTATAAGAAATCGGGTAATAAAGGATTACAGAAATTCTCTTCAGGAAACACTTGTTATTGAGTTTGTGATTTGTTGATATCCACTCCATCTGGGTAAATACCAAAACAAGTGGCAAGAAGTGGAGTTAGTGGGATTGTTTAGTTCTAATTGTAGCGCTACATTGGTCAGGGTGTGAAGTGAATTTACCTCATAGTGGCAGAGATTGACTGTTTATTGATTTTCGAGTGCATTTTGAGTTAATTTCTTTACAGTATTAGTTATGTCAGTACTGTTGAAATGTTGTAGGATGAGCAATATAATGCCAGTACAGTTGGGAGTAGATTTGCAAAATGTTTGGCTTTTAAAAAGTAGGGGGCTTAAATGAAGCAGGAAGCTAAACTAAATATTTATATCGACTACATTTTTCGTAAAGGAAAATTTTACTCGATGTTGAATCCTATATCTGTTAAGAAAGAAGGAAGGACATGAAATCAAGAGAGAGTCTTATAAGACCTTTATTAAAATTTTGGGAGCCAACGCCACAATGAACACCGTGCACCGCATAATGATATCTTAACAATTTAGCTCTCACGCCTCCAATCTAATTATTAGAAGATAGCTAAATCGCCTGAGAAATGAGACAGAAGTCTTCAGGAAGCCCACATTTACGTCTACGAAGAAATCCGTCTTTTTTCCAAAATCTGAAATAAAACTGGCATTTTATAGTAGAACAACAAACTTCATATCTAAGAGAATTATTCAATACAGGTTCTAAAATGCCGCTTTTAAACATCACAATAATGGCATTAACTCAAAAAGATACCTTACCAACACCAATGAAACCATAAAGATATTCTTTAAAGCGTACTTTCCGTTTTGCGACCATGCAACCAACTAAGATTTCAGTATTGTACAAAAAGCTTTAAAAAAGCACAAATCAAGATGAAATTTCCCCTTTCATAATTAAAGAGACCTTCAGAAACGCTTCTTAATATAACTGGCTGACTGCCACAATTAGTATAAAAGCTTTTGTGAGAGAATTACGTGTTAAAATGCCTTTGGTGTGAGAGAGCTTTTAAGCGTCGGTCACCGGTTGCCGTGTGTTAATAATTTAAACACCACGTGAATCATATACGATACATGCGAGTTTTTGCTGAGATAATCCAATGAAAAAGTCTACAATACTTGAGAGACTTTCTCTGAAAGCTTGATTTGGCGCTTAAAGTATTTACAGCAGAATTGAAGCGTTTATCTCTGTGAACATACAATAGCTGTAAGTTTTTGAGCAACGGAGTTAAAAAAGCTCAAAAGAACGGCTGTAATCTATTGAGTGCAGAATTAATTCTTCTTCTTCTTCTTTTTTTTCTCTTTTTAAACAAACCCGAGATAAGAAAAGACCGTTATAAACTTAAAGTTCATCTAAAATCAGTTTTGTTCACATTTATGTGAGTCGCAATATATTTCATATTGCGAACTTGAAAGCTTTCATGAGAGAATTACGTGTTAAAATGCATTCGTTGTAAGAGAGCTTTTAAGTATTAGCCAATATGGGTGACACGGCAGTCAAGGTGATAAGTTTTCAAAGAAATGTTTCAATAGTTTATAAGCAGCGCTTCTTTTCCTGATGGGAAAGGACCGCCAGTTTGCTAAAAAAATTATCACTGAAGTCAATGTTGAATTAGTAGAACTTTCAAACTTTTCAAAGCTCTGATAGTGTTTCCTGGTTATACGGTATACACGTATGACACTTAAAAGCTCTCTCCTTTGCTTTACAGATCACTGAATGGATTGTCGTAAGAGCTTTCGCAGAAAAAATGCCTTTATTATGCTGATCCAGAGATATAGAAGGCGCTTTTGACAATACCAATACCAATACAGGTAGCCGAAGAAAGAGGCATTGATAATAGACAACATGTTAGAGAAACGTATCTAACATAACGCTTACCATAAATGGGGATTACATACAATTCGAACTTCTGTCGCCACTGGAATATTTTCTGGTACGCAAGTTGCTGAACCTGCTTAATGCGGAGATAGGTAAACAATTCTTCTTGGCTTCACGCTGGGAAGTGCGCCTTCTGGGCTAGAAGGGAAACTCTATATATATAAATATCTTAAGCCTTTCGGAACTACCAGGTCATAGCTAGATACATCAGCTAGAAGGTCATCGATAAAGCGCAAAGAATAGTATGCAGATGTTTATAACTCTTTTATGCTCGACGCCTCTCCTCTCAGATTTTAATTGAAGTTTTTTTTATGAAAGTTATGTACATTCTGGGTAGGACATATCATCAACCTTGCATAAGTATCACGGTAAAGTTAATCGAAATCATTCTAGCTCATGTATTCTTACTTCTAACAAGATTTTATATTAATTTAGTAATATTTTGATAATTACATTGTAAGGACATTCCTCCTTGAAATTTATTTAAATTTTAACATTCCTTCATTTTCTCCAGTCACAAAATAAGAGACATAAAAAGAAGAAATATTGCCTGCAGGTTTTGACAAGTCTTTTATAATTTATACAACCGAATCCTACTGAATATTTTTTGTGTCTTGATTCGTGATTAATTGTTTTCTGGATTCAAATATATCAAGAAGTCTGAGTCCGAAGCAAAGAAATCAGCTTGAAAGGACGAAATTAATTAATTGTTTCAGTTTTGTGCTGTTGGGTCTACATAGTGCAGGTCCGTTACCAAGGAGCAAGGAGGTAATATTGTCAGAATTTTGATGATTAAAGGGCATACTAAATTGTTTCCAACTAACTTATTTAACTCCATTGGTGTAATTACGAAGGGGAAGCGGATAAATCGTAATCCTTGTAGGTAGCTTAAGCTCTGAAATTGATTTATAGCAAAATAAGTGTCAGGAAAATCGGTATAAGTTTCAAATCACAACAAATAATCGGTCACTTCCAGGGGCCAAAACACATTTCCTTTATTCCTTTGGGTCTTGACCACATAATGGGCATCATTGAGCGCAGAACAAAATGGCACCCAAGTAATTATATGGCCCCGGATTAAGTTGTTAGGCAGCCACTGATGTTATCCCGCCAGGATATAAATCGTTCTAAAACAATTTCTTTTGTGTTTCACCACCCAATTCCTGCCATCTTGAGCACAGCGTCTGCAGCCCAGTTTTCAATTATCTGGGAACATTTAATTCTGAGACAAAAGTGACAAAACGGGCTCTGTTTTGATAGTATTCATGTACATGAGAACGTGTATAGAGGGATGGGTGAGCAGAACAATTCTGACGCCAGCTTAACGGATGTCCTTTAAATTCACCAATAAAATAAATTTAGCCCTTTTATTGCTCTTCTACTAAATTCGTTTGTTCTTGAGCTTCAATACATCCTGGATACTTTCACATTCTATACAAGACCCGAGGAACTTGATTCCCTGCTGTACAAGAGACTAAAGGGATTTTGAAGGAATATTGAGAGCTCATGGGAAGCAAACGCTTCCAGGGTGTTTCTCGAAATAACGAGATAACGAAAATTGTTCAATACTCCAGACACTTCCAGTCATGCTTTTTCCCTTCAAAATATTTTTGACCTCGGTTTTAAATTTCTTTCATGAGCTAGTGCCTACATAAAAAGCTGTGCGATCAATAGAGGAATTATTTACGAGATTTATTGCCGTGAATTACACACTCCTGAAAAATTTATCTTTAACAGGAAGCAAAGAACGTTAGTCCCATAAGTCCTAAGTAAAATATCGTTTGATATGATAATCCCGATATGATACTCTCCATTAAAGAGCTTTGAGTCAGTATATATATATATATAACATTTTTAGGTTATTCATATTGACGTGAAGGTGCTTTGAGATTTTAACTCTCATGGATTTATTTTTTTCAGTACGTGTTAAGATTAATATAAATTTCTCGTTAAGCACAAGTAAAAATCAAAAATGAAACATAGATTTGGTAAATTAAAAAAGGATTGAAGAGGAGACTGCAGTGAGCTGAGTGAAGGTATCGATGTTACTCTGCTTAAATTATTTCGGTTTAAAGGATTTGAGGAAAAGTATAAGTGTTTATGTTTTTCTTCTTTTTTTTGAGGTATTGCCTGAGCTTACGGGATAACCCTATGATGAACACAGCACAACTTATGCGGAAGAAAATTTTTTGGGGAAAAGGGGATTTTAACCTGACAAAGGTTGCAATCAAACCACCATTTTGCAATATCTCGGTAGCTTTACAAGTACAGATCTCGTCAATAGAATTGCCTCAATCAGTGGTACCGAAATAAATCACCAGAAATGTAGGAATCGCAAAAACTACGCCTACAGACAATAAAATCTGCAAATGTGCACCTTAGCCCACTCTGTCACTGGCAAGATGTATCCTGGTGGTTATGAATTAAATGGTTATTTACTTAAGGTATTTGTAAAGCATTATAAGTCTAAGCATACGTTTGTGACTTGTATTCAAATTGTGGTGTTCCACAGGGTTCTATTCAGGGGCCACCGTTTTTTTCAATTTTCATTAATAATTTGCCAAACACAAAAACCTTTTGTAAATTTCATCTTTATGTTGGTGATTTACAACTTTATATTTCTATGCTCTTGAAAAAAATTAACCCTGGCCTCTCAGCGGCGTTTCCATGGGCTAGGAATTACAAATTAATACTTAACCCAGCTAAAAGCAATTCTATAGTCATATATAAACATGCCGTGGACACATCCTACTTGACCAATGCCCCGTTAAATACTGTGATCTTTTTACCTTAGAGATATCTTTAACAAAACTTTGACTTGGAGTAATCATGTTAATTTGACCGTGGGGAAAATATATGGTGATCTTCGCTTGCTGCCTGTCTCTTTTATATGTATACCTCTTTCAACTAAACTTGCGAGATTTATGCTGCTAAGTTGAATTCTACGTCAATGCGTAAGCTCAATGTGGCTTTTAACTCTGTTTGTCGTTACAGTTATGGATTATATTTATTAACGAATATTAATAGTTCTTTATAAAATTCTTAATTGTAAACAGCCTGGATACCTTTACCAAAAATTTAGTTTTGCGCACTCTAGACGAGCTAATCCTCTTATCGTTTCTATACTTTCTAGCCAGGTTCTCTAAACGTTAGCTTTTTGTTCAGACCATTAGACTGTGGAATCAACTTCCGTCTACAATCATGGAGGTACGTAGCAGTAAAAGGTTTAAGCTTGAACTATCTAATTTTAGTTTTCTCTACCTACTTTCATACTGATATTACAATGTAATCTAATTAGTTAATTATTTTACAGATAGATTATTATTACTATTGTAACCCTTGAATTTCTTATTAATTTCTTTTTTGTATTGTTTAGTGCTTTAGGTTCTTTTTTAGCGACATTATTAAAAATGAAGAATCGTAATGAAATAAACTGAACTGAATTGAATTGAATTTATTACAGGTTTACAGGTGTACCTACTGATCAACAACAATGCATATTATTTCATTGTTGCATTGTTGCAAAAAGAACACTTAATGTGCTCAAGCATTCAGGTGAAAGTGGTTCTGTATAAAGCCTACAAATGTTACTAATACATAATTAGATGAAACAGATGGGTTCAATTTTTTTTTTCAATTTTATGACCATTTAATAAAAGTTATAAAATTGAAGACGCACAATTCTTTTCTCTCTCACTCACTTCTTATTTTATCTTGCGAAGAAATCAAAAAGGATTTTTTTTTTATCCTAGCTTATTCAATGTATTTAAAAAGAACCTTTGACAGGCTCCCATTCAACATGAAAATTAGTAATAAGCAAAAAAAAACCTCGTCCTTAAGAACGTAATATATCAAAGCTATTTTATCCGACCCATACATAAAACAAAGTTACTATTACAACAGCAATTTATTAAGGAGTCACATAATTTAATGCAAGAACGTAGACGAGATTCCTCTTAAAATTTACGTTTTTCTGCAGGATCACTTAGAGATATCCCAACTTCTTTTTGAAGTCCTTGTTGGCACCACCAACCCCCGCAGTCTTCATATTCCTATTGGATATTGGGTGGTTTTTAGTGAATGGCGTACAAAGCAGCCAAACAAGTCTCAGAACCGAAACAATAAAGACCACTGAAGCCATTATTCTTTGCATTTGCAGACTTTGCTGTTTTCATACTTTCTGCTTCCACTTTTAGTCTCCGTGCGAGAAATATATTCCGAAAATTCAGACGGAAATATTCACGCGCACGATATTTTTGCATTCGCATAATTATTTGTGGTGTTCATTTATTAATGCCTGGTGAAGTAGTTCACTATGTGAAAATTTACTAAAGAGCTACCCTTTACCGGGGGTATGATGGACTGTAAAGCCCAGACCACCCTGCAGCCATTAATGGTGCTCTGAATATTACATGTTCTGGACGAAACTTTAAACTTGAAATAATTGTTGGGAGCGTGACAACAACGCTTCGCTTTAACTTATAGGATATAGCATTCAATTGGTTTTATGCTTTCATTTTGCTTTTCGTGATTTTTATTTTTATAGTAACATCATCAGGTTGATTGGATGGTAATTGAGTTAAGGCTGTACCTATTTGTGAGCTACCAGCTTTTTTTTGCAATGGTAATCGTTAAATTTTCAGGGACCAATAATACATCCGCTTGGAGACTTACTGTTTTTGACCTTTGTTTGCTGGACAGATAATTTGAGGAATTTCCTCCATCATTCCATTTACAACAACATCAGTTGAGAATCATCTGAAGCGTTCATTAAAAATAAATAGTCGCATTAATGTGTGATATTGATCCCATTTTATGCTTTCAGCGAATCTGCATTATGTATGGATGGGCAAACAATTCTGTTTTTGTGCAATCCATTTAAGGCTTAGAAATATTCTTGTTCATATGTACGACCTATGTATATATGAACACGAGAAGAATTTGTAAATCCCAAGCATTTATTTATGTATTTATGTGGGGTGGAAAGAGCACAAAAAAGACAAGGGGCTTAGTCCTTAGGATTACGGGTACCTACATGTTTATTGAAGGGTATGCTCAGTAAATTAGATTAGTTAGATGGAAGTTATAATTTTAAAAATTTTACGAAAAAATAAATTTGTAGAATTTACGATTGTTATCGCTGTGGGGAGCACTTATGTGGCTATTTTCCCGGACCCTGACGAATTACAGAAACCTATTTCGGTCTCGAAAACAATGTACAAGCTGACACTCCATATACGGATCGCTAAAACCATAATTTAAATGACGGAAATATGCGACAAATCCTTTTTACACCCAGAAGAGTTACACATCGAAGTATTGTTAAAGGAGAAATAGCAATTGGCGTAAACGACGAAGTATACATAAGTATTTCCAAAAATCCAGAAACATTAATCCGAGCCGTTTAACACCAAAGCAATCTGATATATTGTCCAAAAGAAACAAAAACCAAAGCTAATCAAAAATGAAGTCAATAAAGTGAAATGCTAAATAACATTGGAATTACCCAAATAGGGCAAGGCTGCATAATTTAAAGAAGAAGGAACATCCTTGTTTCAGTAGTCATAAACGTGATTGCCGTACAAGCTACGTTCAACAAACCATAGTAAACCGTGAGAACAAGCATCATTCTCTTCGATGGAATTGCGAACAATTTTACTACTTTTCATTACTTGAACGTATACAGAGCAGACGCTTTAAAGCAGCAACAACACAAGATTCCAATTTTTATACAGATTTTGAATCTGGATCTTTACAGATCTGGAAATTTAGTACCTATTCTCACATGTAGGTGCATTATTCTAGTCTTAAATGTTGGCACTACTTGTTGTCAAACCCAAAGAGTGGTGGTAAGCAAATATATGTAATATAAGATTGTAAGAAATAAAAAAACAAGTAAAATTTACACGATTGAAATATTACAACTTATTACCTACAGCATAATAAACTAACGCCTTACAATTAGTAGCTGTCAACTTGAGAATGATTGTCGGTACTGCCAACATATAAAACTAATTCCAATAAGATCCAGATTGTTTTTTTTGCCTATAGATCTGAATCTTGCAAAAAAAAAAGCACAGCACAGTCTTGGCAGGAAGGAA
>QYTT01084468.1:32749-44693 GCA_006980735.1 Dasypogon diadema
CCGTCTTAGAAGCAAATCTACAGTGAACGAAGTTCTTATTTAGTAAAAGTGTGGCTTCTCATTCAAGAAAAATGCTCCTATTACTGATTTGGTATATTGCTGGTAAAATTAAGATATGCTCCGAGATATTTGAAGGAGTTCATTCAAGGTTTTAGACAGCACATCTCCTAAGATAATGAAGGAATGCCGATGATCTGTGTGGCTGAGGGGAGTTCAGTTTTTAGTATGCGAACTCTGGATACCAAGCGACCATTGGCGCATTGCCTTCCCGAGGCAATACGGGGCTCTTTAGCAGGTCTTTTTCCCTGCTATTCAAAAATGGAGATATAACAAAAAAGCAAAAGATTTGATGAGAATCTCACTATTCAAATTGTGCCAACAGAGGTCACTTTTGTCCTTCAAAACGTGCAGGCAGGTAGAGAAAAGTGGAGAGGGAGAGAGGTAGAGAGCGAGAGATAGAGATAGAGAGAGAGAAAGAGAGTTATCTTAAATTCCTCATGATCTCAGTGATGGAGGATTACAGCTGTATGATGACGTTGCATGTGACGAATTAGATAGGGAGGATCCAAACGCCAAGAACAAAAATGACCGGATTCGTCTGTGCATTGTGGCGTCTGCACGATCCCAGGAGGTTTATTACAATACAACGTGAGGCCCTTGTCAAATTTTTAAAATGGAACCTCTTCGTTGTTTTTATTATAGAAAATTTTAGTGTCTCGTAGAACATCAGTTAGTTTAGTCAGCGTTGGGGCAATCAAGTCTATTTTTTTTAAATAATAAAAACATAACCTAAGAAATAAATATTACTAGTTGATTTTATAATAAATTGTATTCAATTTTTATTGTTACAGCCATATATGAAAGAAAACGTTTAACGAAAATTAAAATGTTTTTTTTGGCTTTCATTTCGGAAAAATTGTCAATTACTTTGTCAAAGTCGAAATTTCTGGCCAAGGAATGTTCGATTGACATTAATGCTAAATTGTGAAACCTCTCTTGTCCTATGGAATTCCTTAAATATGTGTTTTTTAATTTTAATTTTGAAAAGAATCGTTCGGCACTAGCGGCAGTGACAAGGATTGTCAAAAATAACTTTTGAATAGCTATAGGTCAATCATATTATTATCGTTCGTCTCCAACTGCATCTAGAGGGCAGTATGTCCCTGTGTCCATATTACGTACACTCCTATTTTCATCTAATAAAAAAAATGTATGGGAATTTTATTCAGATAATCGAGTACAAAGCTAGTTTAGTAGTTTATTAATGCGTACATAGCGCCAATTGATGGTAATCCCGAGGCGCCAAGTAGGCCAGTGTAGGCAGTGTCTTTGTGCCTGTATAGACTGCACGCCACTGGTAGAAACTTTATCTTAAACTTGAGTTTCCCTTCTAGCCTTTATGGTTTTATGTATCACAAATAAATGAAAATGCGAGTTGAGCTTAAAATATTTTAAAATAGTATTTGAAAGAACTGAATCCTTAATGTTCACTTACCAATTTATTAAAGAATAAAGTAAAAAATCCTACGATGGGATGGGACACTAGGGCCCCCCTGGCTTTTCGCCAGTCCTGGCACCCTATTGCGTCTTTGCATTAATTTTATTTGTTGAGTAGTTCATCATAGTTTAGCTATAAATGTGCAAAAAGGTATCTACCTCAAATTTAATCCACTATTAAAAAACTCCTGAATAAGTAACGTAAAAGAAACATCTGGGAAGTCCGTTTTTGATTGTTCAGCGATTCAAAGCTTTAAAGCAAATTTCTATAAATTTGCGTACATCAATTGACTTCCATATCTTGCAGAAAAACTCACTGCTTACCACTAGTGAAATATATACAGAACGGAATAAATAATTTCAATAATTTTCATATAAAAGACTGAAATTCTGTATTCCAACCGTAAAAAGACCATTTGGGGTTTTACAAAAAAATTTATTAAGACAGCGTCGAAGATTTATTGGTAGTAAATCTCCGGAAGCAAATTGCTCTCTGTAATGTCCGATATGTAGGTCAAATGTAAAAAATGGCCACGGACATATTTTTAATTAAGGATAAATTCGTAACGTGCTTTTCATTTTATTCAAAACGTTGCAGCAATACGAGAACTGCAATTCTTTTGCAGAAATTTAAGGAGACGCTCGGTTGCAGGAATGGAAACGACTGAGGAATTTTCCTTGGCGTTTTTTTTTGTCCCCAGAAAAACACTAACGAGTCCGTATTACGTTCCAATGAATATTTATATAAAAAAAAAACGCATAATTTTTTTACAGTTGGCAGAAAGAGAACTTACCTTCCAGGCTGCTATCTTTAGATTGTGTCATTTGGGGATTCGAAGATGTGGAAGGCTCTAAAGTTGTAACACCGCTTCCGTCCCCAGTTGAGCGTGTTACGTTACTTTGCAGTTTTGGGATAGCTTCAGATTCTTTGTAGAACTGGTCCTCATCGTATAATTCACTAGTGTCACCGTCGAAGTGTTCAGGTTCGTCTGGTTCCGCCTCAGATTCGTATCGATCCTTCAGAACTTGTTTCGGGACTGTAATGGAAATGCAAATGTTCCTGTAAGTTCCTTTCCGAGGTGTGCTCCTCTAATGTAACAGTCAAAGTAAATATCCTAATTATTCACCAAAGACTGCAAAGTTAATGAAATTTTCGACAAATATTTACTCACCACAAGTGTACACAACTTTAAGGTACATTCTGGAGTTTGGGTGGCAGGGTGTACCGAAGGTGGATGAATCTGCAGATAAATTGCACCGCCTCCGCCCATGGCATATTTGCATCACAGTTTCTGTTGCATACGAAGCTAAGCATGCTATGCAGGAGATGAAGCAGAATTGTTAATAGATTCTTGAGTATAGATGAGGGCATAGTTTGGTTTACATGAAAACACCAGAGAAAATCTCTGTTTCTGAATAAAAACTTACTTTCTTCCTTGACACCTTGAGGCTGCGGGCATTGAATACTTTCGTATTCAGTACGACCGAAGCTCGCGCTGTAAACTGCAATGCGGGAGTACGGATTGCATTCAAGTTGGATAACATCATTTTCGCATGCAACTTTGCTACGGAATTCATCTGTAAAATTCCAAAATGAACAAGATGTAATGAGTTTTCAAGTTTTCAAGAGATTCTCAGGAGTACATTTGGATGTTAATGCTGGAGGGGAGGAAATCTGTGTTGTATTATGCTTACTAAGGCAATTGGGGTGGAAGTTTCCTTCTTAAAGTAAGAACAGTATTTCTTTGAGAATATGAACATGATTATGGGGTTACACAGGTAGCAGTTATATTTAGTTTCATAATGCAAAAGTCCTTTTGAAATTAAATTGCATTGTGTTTTCGCAGGTAAGTCGCGTGTAAGGGAAGAAATAATAAATTGAGAAATAACAGATAAGAGATACGACAAAACGCGAAACTTTTCAAAGTAAATTAGCAACATAAAGAGTAATTATGCTAACACGTAGGTACTTAAAAAATATTCTTCTAGACTGGGAGCTTCGAATTCACTCCAACGTACGATGTCATATGAAATTCGTTGTTATTATAATATTTTGCTTTAACGCACAGTAAGTCCTGAGGGGGCTTTGTAATGCAACATACATAAATTGATGGCGAAAAGATTAAAAGCAAAGGTCTTCCTACTTGAGAAGTAATTCGCCCTTACCGGACTAAGATTTTTAGGCTTTTTAATAGAAATTCCTGAGCAAGAACTAAAAGATTTTGGTGAAATTTTGTCCAAGTTGCTATTGATAATAATGCTAGAAATACTTCATCCCATTTGACCTAAGATTTAAGAGGTCTCCGGATGAATTGGATTGAAAGCCTCTCCGCGCATATATTCACAGAAAAAAAAGACAAAATAGACTGCTGGTTCCTTCAGAATGTACAAATCCCTTGGAGGAGATGGCCAACCATCATAATGGCCACCAAAGGCTGCTCCAAGGTTGGCTGTGGGTGACCTCCTTCCAGAGTTGCCCGAAGCTAGATTTGATAACCAGTATTATGCAGATCGCTTGATTACTCTTGCTAAGAGAAAGAACAATCATGAAACATTGTTCAAAATTGATGTCTATAGGCAGGGCTACGGGTTAACATTTCCCTTACAAAAAGCAGAAAACTTGAGAACCCTTACTTTAGGGAGAACAAATTTAGAATTTTTAGCAGAAGTCAAACATCTTGGCTTGATCAAAACTTATCTAATTTAAAGGTATGTATGAAGAAGTTTTTGGCTCAGGTCAAAGATGATTTTATGGGAAAATTTGCCCATAATAGGACCCACGGTCGCATATGGTGATCGGAACGATGATCGGAAGTAAAACAAAAAATTGCACACTAAGTGCCAATGGACTGCAAAATATGGAGCTCCTAATGCCGAACTGCACCACTGTACACCAAGTAATTCTTAACGAATTTGAAAAAAAGAATTGACCTCCATATTGGAGGTGATTCCAATCACAAATCACAAATGACTGAAAGGCATTCAAGGTGATCCTAAATAATTGGCAGAAATAGGATCTTTTGTCCGGTACACAGATGTATTTAGCATGGAAGGGAGAACAGGGATAGAGATATATGGTCCAAATCGTAGGATCTCGAAATCTCTCGGAACTGCACCGACCATTTTCCAAGTAGAGATCCATGCCATAGATGCACAATAATATGGATAACGTTGTATGTGGCGCGGAGAGTCGAGTAGCACTAAAGGCACTCCTCTAAGCCGAAACTTGTGAGGGGCTACTTGAACGCCCTCAAGCAATCACCACAAAACATCAGGTTTAGATTGATGTGGATACCAGTGCATCAAGCTTTTGAGGGAAACAAAACTGCAGCACAATAGCGCACGTTCAGTCTTCATTGGACTCGAACTCTTCTGCAATTATTCAAAGAGCCAAATACGGAAAATTGTTAATAGTTGAGAAGCAGGAATCAAGGAAAAATACTGGAATAACTATCCAGGTCTAAGACAGGAGAAGAGGTTTATTACCTAATCGCAACAGAGGATCAGTTCGTTACGCAACAAGATTGAACCCAAGGCCTGGCTTCCAGACTGGATATTCCTCATAAAATTACCATTGGAAGAAAATAGGTCTTGTTAAGTACGATCAACGCCAATTTTGTATGGAAGAGGTTGAAATAGGACAGCAAAAGATCTCTTCTGATTGAAGCGACACAAGGGCCTACGAGCCGGACAGCAAAATTCTGGTCGGATAAAAATTGGAAGAAAGTGCTTGGGTATTTTATCTTTTCTTTATTGATTCGTATTCCCCTTATAATAGTAAAAGCTTCTATTTTTTTCTACCAATTTGATGATATCAGATGTAGTTCTGCTTATAAGGATCAAGACACCTGTAGGATTGAGTGAATGTTTCTATATAATTTAATGTAAGGTGGAAATCTTCCGAATGCTATCTGACATACTCTGTAAGATGATTTGAAAGGATTACATTAAAAGCGATGAGAAGAGAAATTGCACGATAATTGTTGTGCAATATGTCCACAGATTTTTTTTGAATTGAAATTATGGTAGAGAGCTGGGTATTACTTCTTCATCACATAGGCATGATATAGGCTTTAAAAGGACAATCTAAAGGCCTAAATTGCCTGTTTTAATAAGTTTTACTGAAACCAACTACTTTGGAGTTGTACATATCTCGGTGAATATGTAAAATCCCTTACAGTCCGAAGGTTGTACAATAAAGACTGAGACTGGGTTTGGTACTTTTTACGGAGCGCTCGCTCTGCCATCTCCCGGAGTTTTTTCGTAAGTTTGTGACTCTATTATTTTCCAGCAAGAATCGCGCCGATCTATCTCAAACATATGGACCTGAAGGCCTTATGTGCTTTCGTGGGATTAAATACTTTAAAGAAGGCAGAGGAGCACTGAGTTGCTTGCAGGAAAACTATAAAACACAAAGGCGGCTTACCTTCAGACAAGTCGCCCAGAATCTTTAAAAACCAGTAGAAAGTACTCTTAAAATTTTGGAAAGAAGTTTTGATGTGTCTAGAATATGTAAGTAATGCTTGTTTATTCCCGTAAAAAATAAAATCGTATATATGTTTTTCTTGAGTGGAAACCAATCCAGATCTTGCTCTCAGAGACTCTATTTTATACCTCACGACAAAAAGGGACCTTAGAGGACATAATTTTGACACTAAATAGGACGCAGTTAAAAGACACTAGAGGCGACTTTGAAGAAGATGCCTAAAGATGGTTTTACTCATATTTTCCAGGTACATATGGCAAAAACGGTAGGATAGGTGCACTTTATTTAATGGTTATGTAGAAGGGAATAAAAGTGCCGATGATTAATTTTTAAAAATAAAGATTTTACCGCATCAGTTTCAGCATTTATTGAATCACCCTCAGTCAGTCACAAGGTTTCAAAAGGTAGGTTTTGGTCGCTTTCGACGATCAATAAATGCCCTCATAGCTGCAGTGAATTTACATATCTCAGGAACTTATTTTACTTTGCCTTGGGTGAAATTAAAGATATTTTAGGAAAAGTAAAAACATTACAAGAAAGAAATTTATGGCAAACTCATGTAAAATGTCAGAATAACATTTAGTTCTAGGGTTGTGAAATAATTGGACGAAAAACTTCCTCCTTCTGATGTAATACAAGATCTTAGGTCCGTTAATTGTGCTGAAATAACTCAACACGATTTTGAGTACTTTAACATAATACCTAAGTGGTGGCTTTCAGGCTTTCTTAATTTAATCGAAGAAGTTTCATTCAGCAGCAAAGATGGAGTCGTGGGTGACCTAATTAGCATTGCTATTTTCTTAAAAGGCAAAAGTTTTCGCCAAAAACTTGGAGCCAAGGGTTGTGAGGTTAAAAATGTAATCTATGAAAGTACGGTACCATGTACCATTTAATTAAAAGTTAATTGTGTAGAGTTCTAACCATGTAAATTAAATTTACGACATGATGAAAATTTCATAAGAGAAAAACATTGAGGTAAAATGGTGCACTGGAGCGTTCGAATAGCTTCTTTGAAAGCATTTGTAAGCTTCCATTCATAATTTAGTCGTCTACATGAAAATCAATTGACACAAAAGACTGTCGATTTTTTTACAATAATTTGAAAGCGCATTTCAAATTATTGAACCAATTTCAAATCTATTATTGAAAAGATGAGAAGTACAAGGAAACTGCACCAAACTATTGGACTTTTCGTTTGGCACCCTTTCAATTTCCGTAAAATGTTACGAAACTAAGTTTATAGTGCACCTGCCGAAGTGCTTTTAGTAAAAGTTTGGATTTCTGGTACGAACGATTTTATTTTGTTCACTTTTCATGGTTTTATTTGTAAGCTAGTGAAGTTGCTTGTTTTCTCTGCTTTTCGAAACTTTCAATTTTTTCTTAAAAAGATTAAAGATCAGATCGATTTTAACAGAATAAGCTTGAAAGGTAAATGATATATACCTGGTGACATTTGTCGCTTTATGCTAAGGATTCTTTAAAATATCTCGTCTGTAATTCTTCACTTTGTCTAAGAGCGTTTGCAAGAGTAGTCAGAGTAGTTGACACCATCCAGAAGATGAAGTCCGACTGACAAAAGAAAGTCTTTAAAATCTTAATATATTATAGGGAATTGAAAAACAATCTACAGGTATACTTTAATTGCTGGAATTTGGTTGACGCTGATTTTGATTTAGTTAGCGTTGAAATTGATTTGGTTGGCCTTGATGTCGATTCGATTGTATCTACTTTTTGTGGGGGTTGGTAAGTAGGCAGCAAACATTCGATTCCTTCCAGCAGTATGGCTGTGGTATGGGAGAGTACTTAATTCTCAAGCATGAATAAGGGTAGAAAATCGGAAGGATCAACTCTTGTAAGTAATAGTTAGATTTAGTTGGGTTCAATTTTAGATTAAAGGGAATGGATCAATGGTAAATACATCTCAGAGGTCATCATTAAGCTTGTCAGCAAAGTCCTCGATGAATTCTGTCGATCTTGACATACAGATATAGAGTTGCACCTCATCAACAATCTTGAACTCTATTAGGCAAGTCATCAGCGTACATATTGAAGAGAAGAGGGCCCAATATAGAGCCCTGTGGGACACCGGATGTGAAACAATGTTAATGAGGAAAAAATTTCAAGTGATGGTAAATTTTGAAATCATGTATTTTTAATGAGTAAGGGTAGATGATAACTTTCGCCTTTCTGTGCTCATCTCTGCAATTGCGAAACCTATCCCTTGATGTTGGAGGTGTGATAGTGTGTTTCTTGGTGTCGAGAATATAATTTTGAATCTGCAGATGTGAGTAGGTTAAACCACTAAACTTATTAGTATATAGGTTTTAGATGTAGTGTTCGATTTCTACAAGGGGTACTAAGATTTGTTTAGGTGTCTTTGAAACGCTTGCTTTTGAAGTGTAAATGCTATATACCGAGGTGGTTAGATTTATCCTAACATTTGCTCCGCTAGTGTGGTGGCCTAAGGAATGTCAGGCTACCGTCAAGCGGCAACTGGATAAGATAAAAATGATGGCGATCGTAGGGAGTACGGGCGCTTTTCGTACCACACCTACAGCTGCACTAGGAACTCTTCTGAGCCTGCCACTGCCTTATCTGTTTGTGAAGAAGATGGCAGTGGAACCGGCACTCAGGATGCAGAGGGACAGCACATCGTACATAGAACTGGTTAGGGACTGGGTATGGATATATGAGAATTATAAAAAAAGAAATCAGGGAGCTCATAATGCCCAGGGACTGGATAAAGAAAGGTTTCACGAGGTTCTTATAAGCGATGGACCACTCCCAGAGAAGGGAACGGGGGATATTGTTATGTTCACGGGTTGTCAATCATATCAGCATGGGAGGTGCACAGATTTTCTCTGAAGACGTGTTGCCCTTTTATGTTAACCTAGGGAGATGCACCTCGGCTTACCGGGCAAAAACGCTTGCCCTGTTTCGCGCGTTGGATTGGGACAGGTGTGAGGAGGTAATATATTTGTTGCACTGTATAATCGAGCAGTGATAAGATGTATGGATCGGACGGAAGTGAATTCATCTCCAGCAATGGGGATGTGTATAAAAACTCAATGGGTGTGCCGCAGGAAATGAAGTAATATTTTGTCGGGTTAGAGGACAAATAGGGAACGAAAACATCGACTCTTCGGCTCCAAGGTCCAGAACTATATTCTGTCATTGGTGGAAGTATGTCGAAGGTCCTAATCGAGAAATGGGTCATGAAAAATACCAAAATCGGTGGAAAAATATATCGATTTGCCGACGAGTTATAAAAGCAATTAGACAGTTGTGTGGAACGATCAGAACAAAAGTTCTAAATATGGAGCGATGGATTAGTTTCTTTGATCACTGGCCACGGTAGTTTTGGATATCATCTCAAAAGAATGGGGATCTACGAGGATGAGTCATGCAGACTGTGCCTTCAGTATACTGAGACAGCGGAGCACATTGTACGCAATTGCTTGGCCTTGATGAGTAATAGGATGGCTGCCCCATGAGTAGTATGGAGAGTCAACCTATAAACGAATGTTCGAAATAACAAGAGACGTCGAGGTTAGGGAATTATGAATTCTACGAACTCTTTGACGCAGACCAATTTAGATTACTCTTGGCAGAGGGATGAAAAGGGGTCCGAAGGAAGAGGTATACTTCGATATGTCTTCGAATGATTCTAATCTAATCTACCATTTGCCCCCTTTTTGTTAAAAATAGCTCCTTTTGAAATCAAAAGTCTTCTATTTGAATTGAGAGTTGTTATTTTTCTATTAAAAAGATCTACAGGAAATATAATTATTATTCCAATACTTAATATGAAAATTAAAATAAATTAAGATTTGGGATATACTTTCCAATCTTTAATTTCTTACCTTATTTTCCTTATTTTAAAACCATCTTTAATTAAGAATTACACTTTTCTGTTTCTGGTTTTGAAGATGTTGCAGTAGTAAAGAGGGTGGGTAGGACACAACTCTGTAACTCTTTTAACGGAGTTTGTCTATTTGCCAATTTGCTCAATTCCTTTTATTTTTTTCCTAATATTATCGTAAATCTTTGTGGATGGGATGTACACCAAGTTTTTAGTCTTATTGCGTAAATGTTTGAAGTGTAATAAGAGGACGTGAGGATTATTTAAATGTTTCATAGATTAGATAACTGAAATTCTCTCTTTGATCCCTTGAGTTTTGTAAAACATTAACTAGACAAGTCTAGTACACATTTAAGTAGCAAATCTTGTAAAGGGAACCTTTTCGATCCGTCCAGCATACTCACACGTAGGAAATACACCCAGGTACCTCCTATAATTTTATCTCCAGATCTGGTAAATAAGTAGGTCAGGTGAACTCTTCTAATATTAATCCCAACATGGACACTTCATGTATACCGTACAGAAACATGTCTGGATTAAAAATAACCGAAGCTTTGTAAGACTGGTATGTGCTTAATGCCATCATTGATAGGTAAATGTTTTCTGTCATGTTATTCCCTGCTAAGAATGTTCATTCCCGGTATAATTTTAAAGAGCGTCGTTTAACTTCGCCACTCTTTTAAAACGAGAATTTCCCTCTTATTCCTTTAAATGTTCTCAGAAATCATTAAAAATAATTACTTTGTGCAAAACGCTTCCTATGGTATGGTACGTTCTGCTGGAAGCTCTTCCATAAAGTGTGCACCTTTCTGCACTAACATTTACCTGTAAGAAAGTTTTTTAAAGTATTCCAACCGTACCAACATACCACACTTTCAGATATGACGGTGTTTTTGAAATTTCATGGTTGAAATTTATTATTTGTAGTTGTTCGTCTTCCGGAAGGCATGCTTTTTGGGCACTTTTATGTAAACTACTTGGAGAAGTTTACTTTGCGGATTTTTACTAAATGCTGAAATATGCATAAAATATTTTGTACCATCCCTTTCCGCAGAAAATTTCAGGGATGAGTTGAGCTGGCCTTTATTAATTTTTTTTGTTGGAGGTGTACATTTTGGTATTAACAAAACACCCTGTTTTATTCAGTGAGTTGGAAACTAATTCTGTACAGTTTTGTGCGGGGCGGAAATAAACAACTTGATGAACTGAAATTGTTAATTTATTCGAGCCTGGGATTTTGAAAATCTACCCGTTCGCCTCTAGGACAAAACATGCTAGTGATTAAGGATGGAAAGTGGAAAATTTGGTGGCCCATATAGGTTGGTATTTGTGGGTAGGAGAAGCATTTTAAAAAGCGATTTGAATTGGAGTTGCTTTAGAAAATAATGATTGTTATTGCTATTGTATTGAATTTTATTGAAGCCTGATTGGATTTTATATCACAATCCACCAGGCTATTTGCAATTATATCGATCAGTTCACGAATAAATAATTATTTCCTTTTGGCTAACTCCGGAAATTTAGTTTCTATCGAGCAGCGGAAATTTAATGAAATTTTTGAAATTTTCTTTAACAAACGAGAAAATTTATAAAACATGGGATAGAGGCATGTGTTAAAGGAATTTGGAATATTTTTCTAAAAACTTTGCGCTAAATATAATTCGGTTAGTTAAATCAAATACATGTTTATTTGTTTAAGGGATTCATGAAATTGCCCGTTCACACGATAACTGGAAAATGCTTTCAGCTAGAGGTTTGATATGTTCAAGGGATATAAACCTAAAGTTAGGTGTGAAAAAACTCTTAAAAATAAAAATGTAAAAACCGAGTCGTTTTGCTTAGAAATGCAAAAATTTCGTAGTCTTCAGTCTTTTTGGTTAAAATTTTAAACATATAGGTGTCGGGTATAATTCCGTAAGGGATTCAGTAATAAAAAAAAAAAAACCAAACAATGTCAATTTCTGAAATTTATTCACTTATTTAATAAACCAAACGATATCAATTTTTGGGATTTATTCACCTTTTCACTTATTTAATAAACCAAACAATGTCAATTTTTTGAAACCTATTCACTTATTCACTTATTTAATATGTGCCTT
>QYTT01084468.1:59806-70994 GCA_006980735.1 Dasypogon diadema
AATTTTTAAGTTTTCTCTTACTAAATGGATTGTTGCATATAATTTTCTCACGAAAGCGTGGCAGTTTGTTCAGACGACTCTCTCTTCTTTAATTATTTAGTAGTAGCGAAAGACTCTCTCAATATTAGAGTGCCGTAAGGTTATATGCTCTGACCAGTTCTTCTTCACGTTTTTACTAACAATTTGCTCTCTCCCTCTTTAAGTCCATTTTCAAGTTTTATAAGCGGTAATACTCTTGCGTGAATTCTTTCTTACGGAAATCCAGTAGGATTGCCTCAATTGAAGCAGCATGCAGTGACAATTTGAACCTATGTATTTCTCATTT
Organism: Dasypogon diadema; assembly: GCA_006980735.1. Lineage (NCBI taxonomy): Eukaryota > Metazoa > Arthropoda > Insecta > Diptera > Asilidae > Dasypogon > Dasypogon diadema. The sequence continues at coordinate 60,132 of QYTT01084468.1, forward strand.
GTGAAATAATTTGTAAATAAAATGCCTAAAACGTAATCCATGAAAAAGTAATGTAAATGTAATCGATGGTGTAAGTGATCGTTCTGTTAGGTTGGCCTAAAAATATTTTGCAGACACCTTCGTCCACATTTAGGTTAACAATTTAATTTATTTTTAACAGAATAGAGGAAAAAAGTTACACATGGGTAATTGTAAAGCATCACTCTGGAATTTTGGATCCTTTAAATTATGATCACTTAATTTCCTTATATTATTTCAAATGTTATTTAACTGGGTTGAAAAAATCGAAAATTCCAGAGTGGTCAATAATAATATGTCGTGGGACTGTATTTTAAGTTTTTAATGCAGATGAGGTAAATCCTTTTTCTCTAATAGGGTTTTGTAAAATGTAAAGAAGTTTTAGCAAACGACATTTACAACAGCAAGCAAGAAACAGTTTTAACAAAGTGAAATAATTCAGTTCTGCAGAGCCAAACAGATGAACATCTCATCCACTGCCGTCCTTTATGTTAATAATGAATTTTGTATATAATTGTAGTTAATATGTTAAGGTAAAATATGGGATTTCTTTGCCAATAGTAGTAAAAAGCGGCGACCCACAGAGATCTATCCTTGGGCCATTGCTATTTTGTTTGTGCATCAATGACCTTCTTTCTGTCCTACAATCCATCTCTATGTCAACGATGTGCAGAATTACAAAAATGGCTCAATTGATTTAAGGTCCTATTTGAGGTTTCATGCTAAGGCACTATTCTAATCTATACGCTTGACACTTGTACAGAATTACACGGTTCAATTGATTTAATGTCCTATTTAAGGTTTCATGCTAAGGCACTATTCTAATCTACACGCATGACCTCTTAGTTTTCTGTAAGCTGGATTCAATTTGAAGATGCCAAAATTTCAAAATAAGAAGAACTGGGATTTTGTCAATATTTAATTTCGAACACTAATAGTACTTGACAGAAGTCAGTACTTACTCCTGGGTGGAATTTTTTGATAGTATAAATAAATAGACTTCGGCATCTGAGACATTTTTACAGAATCGGAATATTTATTACAATCTCTGCAACAATAAAAAGTGAGAAGTGTAGAGCCAATTTTGTGAGGAGCTGTAGGTTCAATTACATCATGGAAATGTCGGAAAATTTCGGAAGGACCGCACAATTGGCATTACCTGTAAAAATAAAAGCAATTTATTCTACATGTAGTTAAGACATTGTGTCACAAAGTACTTGAGGTATAGGTATAAGTTGTATGCAGTATTTTTGAAGTTGTTGTGTGTGTGTATGTCAATACAGATAATTAAACAGAAATTATAATTTCAGGTTTACTATGGTATCCTTCCGCCTAGCATGTTCTCATGGCATCTGTTCAAAACCTTTATATAATTCCTACGGTGTATATAATGGTTTTGCCCATTAATTAAACGATAAACAACGCCGGGAAGATAAAACAATTCCATATTTCAAGGTCTTTTAATTTTCCCAGAATGAAATGGACAAACTTTCCACCATAATCGCAGTAGAGATGTGAATTTAAGTAATAAACCAGAAAATGTTAGCCTAATCCGTTCCATTGATTACCGTAATTATTTTCTCTCGGCACGAACATCCGGGAAATAAGGTTAATTTATGAATGTACCGGCAGAAATAATATCAGCAAGACCAGGAGGCGTTCACGTATTGTCGAAGATGTACACATTTCACTATTGTCGTTGGCCTTGTAATAAGGAGAATTTGCGCGTATTGCCTTACGTCACGCTATCGTGAATAGTCTTAGTCCTAAGTGAGAGTAAGTATCCTCTTAATATAATAATCACACAAATTAACATCTTCCATTAGAGACAAACTCTAGAAGGAGAGTATATTATCCTACTAATGATATACTTAAATTTGAGTTACTTACAAACCCTAAATGGACCATTTTGAACTCCGTAAAACAAACCCGTGACAAAGTAGCGACATCAAAACTTTTCCATTGTCGAAAACTAGGTACACATGTTTTCATCCCTTCCTATACTCACTTTCAAGATTGATAAAACTAGATAGAGGCAACATCTGTCCCAGGGAATTTGATGGTATATGCATCACATTTAGAATCTCAAGTTAGAATTGAATTAGCTCCCCATCTCATAATTATTAAATAAGTAGGTGCCTACTTGACACTGGTTGAATAGTACCGCAGGGTGCAGTAATAAGGCCGAACGTGCAGTTCCACTCCTTTAATGGTTCATAGCACAAATATGTTTCTTATTAATCCCGGGTAATGTGGTGGAACGAAATTTTTAGACAACAGAGGGTTGTAACGCAACGGTCGGGACGGGAGTAATCCACCCAGCAGTTTTAGAAAGCGAATCACCCATTTGCGATAAATTAACCGTGATGTAATGTTGTCGGTGTGTATCGCATTTACCACCACTACAAGACGTGAATGTTTTCATCATTATTCAATTTTTAATGAGGACGACAAACTACCAAGTCCTTTCATTTCGCTATAACAGCAGGGCTTTCGTCAGTCATCCAATAGCTGTCTGGCTCTTATAATATACACGACAAAATTAGCATACTTAGGAGTGTTTTGGGCGACCCATAAGTGAAACGATGGGGTTTTTGACACTTGAATGTTTTCTACCCTTGTCCGGGGGATCCTTTTGAAATGAATCCTCCAAAGTGAAAAAATGAGAATACAAAATAAAAAAACAAAATCCCCCAGAAAACGAGACGAAAGGGGTCGACTGCTCACAGGATCTAAGGGCATCGCGAGATGATATCTAAATTATTCAGGAATTCAATGCGATTCTCGACCAAATGAACGTAATAATTGAAATTTCAAAATTCCAAGGATTTCTGGATAAAATTACGCTTATGCGAGACCTAGAGCTGATGTGGTTTGTGGATGCGTAGGGCCTTTGGTTGCCTTTTATTACAGCTGAATTCATAATACATACACAAGTAGTCGTCTGATGAGAGTGGCGTAGCGGACCAAGGGGAGCGTGATTAATTTCACCCACGACTCCTATAAACTCCCTTGCTTTAGTGGTAAACTTTTGATTGCGTTTGAAGTAATACGACTCTAATTTAGGTCTAAACGTTTCAAGTTTTACCTATTAATTTCGGATGTAATTAGTCTGCCTCGCTATACTTTTGATGGACGCACTACCTGCTCTCCGTTATGAAAATTTATACCCCATATTAGGGGATATGTCCGGATGAAACATATTAGTCGAGTCTTTCTCATGCATTATTCAGAACAGTAGGATAAATGAGTTGCACACGTGGATTTTTCGCAACGTGTACAGATGAACAATATTTTTGAATTTATTCTGATAAATAATTGTTACAGATGTTGGAAGTTGGTTAATGCTCCCAACATTTCCAGAAAAATACACGTACGCAGGGTTGAGAGTAAATCTAAAACATTTTTCACAATTAGTAGTGATAATTTGTGTCCGTATATTTGGGAGGAAGTCAATTGTGTGCAAAACGTTTGTGATGAATGTCATCAGGACGACTACCCTTTGTCTGTTTGACATGAGCACAATAACATATAATTACGTTTTAGCTTGCTCTCTGACGCTTATCACCGTCATTTTATTTTTTATGAGGCAGAAGTTAGCATGAAAAGGCAGGAGATTCAGAAAAGCGTAGTAATACACTGTGAGCAACATTTTAGTAAACTTTTTCATTCTGATGAAATTTAATTTAACACGTTGGTTGCCACAATTAGCATAAAAGCTTTCGTGAGAGAACTACGCGTTAAAATGCATCTGTCGAGAGAGAGAGCTTTTAACTATGCATCGCCGGTGATGCTCATGGCAGCCAAAGAGGTAAAATTTATAAAAAGTGTGGCGACTTTTGTTTTCTTAAGTGAAATTTCCACAGTGAAGGTAGCGAGTCAGAAAAATATTGTTGTGGAATTCAATGTGGTGATAACAACGTTAAAATGATCGGGAAAAATGTTCCCCATGAATTCAACAAAAATCAAAATCTCGTTCGATTTGAAGTTTACCGGTCATTGGCTAAGGTGGTATCAAACCCAGGAGTCGTAAAAAATTAAGTGATCTTCAAAGGTGAATATTTCAAAAATACATTGAAGATATCTTCTTGGGTATTATGCGGGTTGTTAAGCAACACCTGAGCTATATTTTTCCAAGCTTTTATTTAAAAAATTTATCAATTTTAATTCTTATAAACTAAGTACTCCCGTGGCACTACTACCAGCTTGCGTGAAACTTTGAATTTATTGGTTTTTTACTGCAAGAAAAAATTGGGCACAACCACGGTTTTGACTCCCATGACCCTCCTCTGGATCTGAACTTGGGGAGAACATAATCCTTCAGAAATGTTGGGGGGGGAAAGAGTGAATTTGAATATTAGGATAATAATTCAATGCATTGTTAATTAGATTAATTTAGATTAACTAAAGAAAATTTGTAATTTCAATTGTTTATGTGGAAAAGACTGTGTATGGTCGTGTAATTCGACTACCTACTTATAAAAATCTCTCAGAGTTTAAGAGTTTCTAGAATTTTGAGGAGAAGGGAAGCTTTTGAAATTTCAAATCTTAATATATTGAAGATAAAACATAATTCAGTATCAAAGTAAGTTTTGAAAATTTTCAGTCTTACAAATTATTTCCTTCTTCCATGCACTTAAAAGGAAATTAGGTTAGTATGAAAAATTGGATTTACCCCCACTATAGAAGACCTTTAAGAGTCATCATCCTCAAAGTTTTAATTTTCAATTGCGAAACAAAAAGGAGCAGTTTCTCGCAAATCCCTCAATTTTAATAAAGCGAAGAGAAATCCAAACAGAGTGCTCCATAAATTCTACCATAAAACCGACAAGTGAAGAGGAAAATCCTCTGGCAGATATTGAGCGTAGTACTTTCATCAAAAAGTCATGATACATTCTCCTCTGTACATCAGTACGAAGAGTTTGGCTTTAGAAAAATTCACCACATCAATAGCGGATGAAATTTGTTCCAAAACACCCCCCCAAAAAGACGATAGCAATAACCAAGAAAAAAATGAACAATGTCTGCAATAATGATCTAAAGTAGTTTCGATTTGGAGAAGCACATAACCAACATTCCGATTGGAATCTTCCTGCTAAAATTCATAGAACTTAAAAAGCTGCACGGAATTCTAATTGAAATTAAAATGAGCTCTCATAAATATTTAAAGGAAATTCCTTCTTAATGTGATACCACGAATTTTATTTAAGACGTTGGGGGGAGGATTCCCCGTAGAAAGGAACTGCCCTTACTAGACATGTTAGACTCTAGACTACTTTGCAGTGACATCCTGTTTGTTGTGGAAAAGGGTTAAACTCTTGTGAAATTCATCATGGAGACAATTCGTTCTACAACTTTCATGAATTAGAAAATGTTCCTGGGTAAACTTTGGTGTCTACAAATAAGTAAACATAATTAAGTGAACTGAGAATTATATTTGGTTAAGCTGTTTTTAGCACTGAAGTGGTTGTTTCAATTTAATTTGATGCCTCTGAGAAATTGATAAGAAGGAAGTGTTCAGAACTGGATTGAAAATTTCATGATATTACTTTTTACTTTTGTTCTGAGATATTTGTACTATTTTTTGTGATAGTTGTGTTATGCAAATGTAAAAGAGATGTAAGTGAGAAAGTGAAATGTACAAATTATGTATTGGCATTATTGGCCAATTATATATATAAGGAATGCGTCACTCAGAGGTAAAAGTTTATAAAAGTATTCCATACAAATTTGAGGAAAATCGGTTAATTGATTTAAAAATCACAGTTAGAAAGTGATAAGATAATAATAATAATTTATTAAATTTTTACATTAGGAATAAAGATATTTAATTAATTGTATATAAATCCTTGGAAAAGAAGTAATTCAAGACGATAAGATAATACTGGCAAAATGTAAAGTGGTAAAGAAAAGACTAATTAGAACAAATATAACCTAAACTTAAAAATTCATAAATGAAAAAAAAACTGAAGAGGAAAAATCAGGCTAAACTATACCAAAACAAAAACAGAAAAAGACATAAAAAAAGGAGAGACCAGTGAACAACAAAATCTAAATTATGATGCAAATTTTCAATGCAGGAGTGGACGCGGCTACCGGGCGCGCTGATATAAAACTGATAATCGTCGGCATATAGATGAATCTTCGAGTGCTCCACCTTGGAAAGTAAGTCATTTATATATAAAGAAAATAGTAATGGTCCCAAGATTGAGCCCTGGGGTACACCACAAAAAATTCTCGCAGAAAGTGAGTAACCATAATTGGTTTTGACCAGCTGCGTTCTACCAGAGAGAAAACTTGAAATAACTTTGACAGCAGAAGATGACAAAAGAAATCTAGACGATAATTTATTCAATAAAATGTTATGATCAATACTAAGTAACCAATTTCACCTTTATCCAATGCAATTTTCAAATCGGTAGACACTTTGAGCGGAGCAGTTTCGCACGAATGATAACAACGTTAACCTGCTTTCGATTTTATGTCATACAAAGCTATAAGAACGTCATCGTCCTGTACACAACGAAATGCAAAGCTATCAAAATTCAATCTGTCCTGGGTAAAATCGTTGTAAATGTTACAAGGTGCAGCTTTTTGAGTGGAGAAAAAATATTTATTCAGGGTGTCAGGGTCAATATTACAGGCAGAGTCATTGTTTTGATGAATTTCCGTAGATTGTGATCTGTGCTAACATTTTTCTACTAATTTCATTAAAAGTAATTAAATGCTATAAAAGGGCACAAGGCCCTAAGGGCTGCCTTAATATCTGATGAAATATAAATGTTAGCTCCTTTTATATCCTTACGATTATATGTAGGATATTATATGTAGGATATCAAGTGTTAGAAGCTTTTGTGCACTGAACGCTGTCTCGTGTTTTACATGGGGATGTAAGGGAAAGGGGTTAAACAGAGCTTCCTAGACTCTAGTGGAGTAAGTCCTCGTTGAACTCGTAATTCTTAGACAGACTAACCTTTGAATTTCTTGTAGGCCTAATTGCTATATCAGTGTTTTAGATTTGATTCTTTTAGTTTTTGAGACGCTGATCAAAATCCGGACCTAAATATTTGATCTTCATTTTGAAGATTGAAAAATCTTTCCTGCAAGAGTTCGAGCTAAAAGGGATCAAGTTTATTTTTTGTGGGTGGATGTGTACTGCTGTATACTGTGATTAGAGGAATTTATATTTCATTAGAAACGCAGAAATAGCAATGTAGTCTGTACATCGTACAAACAGTTTCTTAAGAAGGTCCACAGCAACTATTGGTCAGAATAAAAGGGACAGAAACCCTCTTTGGATTCCTATGGATTCCACAGAATTACTGCCGAAAGCTCCTTTAACATATAGGAAAGCACTTGGAACTTTTTGTTCTCTAACGCCTTTTCTAGTCTTAAAACTAAATCATGTGAAACGGTTAATGTGGGCTTGCCTGCCTGAAAGACATGCTGATGTGGATATATCGGACAATCCTTGAATCGAATCTGATGTAACGATCTGTAACTTTCTCCCAGTAGCTTCTAATGGCTTATTAGCAGATTTCGAATTGTATGCTTCCAAGGCATGCATGTTAATCCTGGTGTGCCGCAAGAATCTATCTTCGGCCCATTACTTTGTTTTAGTGATCACTAGTAATTTATTTGGCATCATTAAACATGAGAATCTACATTTTTATGCTGATGATATGCAGTCGTGTACATTTTGTGGCCACTGGGACTTATAGAAATTGGAATAAGTTGAATTAGTCCTCCATAAACATAACATATTAAAATTTCAAACAAATTGGCAGCAGATATCTTGGGACGTTTTCTTGTTAAAAATATCATGAAACTTTCTAGATAAATTCCCAAAAAAAAGCAAATATACGTAAATATCCCTGAACAGAAACCATTTTAAATTTATCAGGATTAATTCGTTAAATGTCTTTAAATATCCATTCATCACAAATTCTAATTTAAAATTGTCATGTTCTTTTTCTTGAAATAGTTGATCACTGGCAGTATACCAGACATGGCCATAATTTCCATTGAAAGCTTCTATTCTCGATTAAAGTCAAATCCCTAAACGATTTTCCCTGCATGCCCCGATTTTCTAAATCTAAAAAAGAAAAAAATTGAATTTATCTCTCTGATCAGTGGGGCAATCAATCCTAATCCCATAAACTCCAACGTCAAATGAAGGAAATTTTAATTTACGTCTATCCAGGGTGACAGTATCTAATTGACGCCTGCCTCAAGTTCCCTACAGATCTACAGATAAGTCATCAGTCAATTTGCAGTTATGGAATTTTGTCAATAATTAAATAAATCACGGGGAAGACCCTTTTCGCAAGAAGGAATATGTACCTCTAATTTTCTAGCTTATGTTTTAATTGTGTCTTTACGTTGAGCTCAAGTTTAGATTCAGGGTATCATCGCGCCGTAGAGATTAGCATAGGTGAGGATGTAGACTTCCGTAAAAGTTGTCTGTAATGCGTTGGCAGGAAAATAGGATTTTGATACCAGAAATGAGGAACCCATTAATGGGATAAGGTGAAATGAGTAATCAACGCACAGCATAAGATGTTTTAGTAGCTCGATAAGTAATTTAAATGTGTGTTAAGATGAAAAGCATTTAGTTAATTGTTTTCGCTATTAATTCAACCTAATCAGTGTTTTTTATTATTTAATAATACGATTATAAGTTGTGAAAAAAGGTGGCATTAAATCCTAATGGTAACATGGTATTATAAACCTCCTTTGCTCTTAGGATGTTGCGGTTAGCTTTGATGATATCTTTCAAATTTCGTGGAATTGTGGTATGGTAATTCTGTAATTTAAGAGTTTTCACTTATTAGTTCGTAATTAAAATGCTATAGGATCAAAGAAAATCATGCCATATTGGATTTGGGCCTCTTTTCGAGGTATGGTCCTACTAAAATTCGACTGTCTTGATTCCTTTTTGAATTTTGATCTTAGTCAGGTTTTATCATCAATGAGGATGCTTTTGTTAATTTTAACCCTTTAATGTTAGTTTTCAACTGGAGAGGGTAATCATGGACACTTTTTTCATATATCTCTTGTATCGGATAGCAGCTGAGCTCCATGATTTTTTTCTTCTTAAGTATATCATCACCACGAATCGAATTTATCGCCGTCTTTAAGGATTTGCGTTTTTGTATGAAAATGGATGCCACTTTTCAATGATATATCTCACCATGGATAATTTTTGTCTTTTTGACTTTTATCCTGTAAGTTTCAAATTTTTTGTAACTTTCAAATTGCATAGGTACTTTTAAGGGTTTCCCAAGGGATAAGTAATTACGTGGTAGGTTAGAATACAATATAACATTGTTATCCTGAAGTAGATTATCCCATTTTACGTTCACGCGATATTTATGTTCGGACGTTTTTATTTCTCATAGTCGAGACGGTAGTCATCATTAGTCCTGATTCCTATTTCACACAGGTATATAGTTTCGTAATTTCTTTTATTAGGTCTATGAAGGCCACCATTTTAATTAGATAATTATCCCAATATGGATTTCATTTTGCCTTAAGCGTGGGATGGTACTCGTGATTTTATAGTTATTTTTTGTTCACTTTTGCTTTGATTATACTACCTCAGCCAGGAGGATAGATTATCGACCAAAATTCTAACGAGTCCCATACTACAATCATATGTTTATATCTGTTCAGTGAGGAATACGTAATCTTCTGAATACCAAAACTATACAATGCTTTCCGTTTGATTGTCGTATGTTGCTTTTAATCTTACTGGACTCGATAGGTGATAGAATCGAATTTCATCGAGGCAGAATGCATCCTGCTCCAAAAATTTCTGTCCTAACAAAGATATATCTACGTCAGAATTTTGCAGAAAAGTCATTCATATTGTAGTCACACATTGTATGAGGTATAAATTGCAATGTTAATAAGGTATCCTTGTGTTGAATCTCAATTAGGATGGCGATGAATCCTTTCTACTCTGCTCTACTTAATCAAGAATTTTACCAGACACTGATTGAGTTCATCATCAAAACATTTGCTGTGCCTACATTTTGGGAGAATACATTAGAGGCATGTCTTATAGTCTAAAATACTCACTCCTACCTATTGTTACCATTGTATGAGCTTTTTATAAATCAATTGTTCACTTTGCTCTGATGAAGGAGAAGCTGTTCTCTAAACACATCAGAGATTTTGTTACCTTTACAAGACTCAAGTCTCGGAATCCAATTAAGACAGTACGAATAAATTTCCTTTACAGGGTTCAGAGGTGGTTAACAATTTTGTAAACAACTTTGAATTGGACATTTGAATGGCTCAGTAAGGTCTCAAAAAGGGAGCATTTCATCTTGAAGACACTCCTCCATCGCGACCTTTGATGAACGCCACCTCGATGCTTTGCTGAAAGAAAATGCATCAAACAAGTTTAGAGTTGGCCGAAAAGATGGAGGGCAGCAATATGACCATCCTTAGACATCTTCATCCCAAAAAAAAGTAATACTGCACGACAGTGTAAGGCGTCATAATGTTAACACCGTGAAAATGGCACTTCAAGAGCTGCAGGGAGAGGCCTTCTAGCTTTACCCATATTATATGGATCTCACGCCCCAGGATTACCATCTTTTCTGAATATTATCGAAAGAAATGCGGAGTGTTACATTTTCAGGCGAAGAGTGCAAACTTCGAAATTGGGTGGAAGGAAATATACTTTTAAAACTTTTCAGAAGAAAATATGTGGGGGTATTTGTAGCCGAAATGTTGATAGATAAAAATTGATCATTTCTGGAGGAAGAAATGAAAACATCCACGAGAGCGTAGCATCGAGAAGAGCGCGATTCGTGTCTCGTGGTCCTGTTCAGT
>QYTT01084469.1:16188-39425 GCA_006980735.1 Dasypogon diadema
CTATGAAGTGTTGCGATCACATAGGAAATACCCTTAGAAGGACTTATGGTAAACTTCGCCGACTTTGGTTATCGGTTTAAAACTTGTCAAGGTCCTTCTTCTCCCCTTTTTAACGATTGGCGGTCTGGTTTCCCTAAGCTTAAAAGTTCATGAGATCGAAGACTTAGCGTCACAGACTGACTGACTTCATCCGTTTTATCTATGGACTTCGACTCTTTGTCCACGTTTTTTCCTTAATCCCGCAAGTTCTGCGGCTCTCATTGAACAGTCACCGTGAGGTTGGTAGTTTTTATGTATAATTTAATTTGCAATAAGACACCCGATTGATTTAACCTGGATGGTCGCCCCTTTCTTATTGATTTTTTACCTTCTCGGAAATCTCCTATAAGTTCCTGTACATGCTGCCTCCTAAACCAAATATGTCTTATAACTTTTGAATCATTTTTTGCACAATTATTTCTGCAAGATGTACCTCCATTCTGCAAAAGAAAAGTTCTTGTCACTATTTTGTTTTCTGTAAAAGGCAGCCTCGTTTAATTTTTTTTTTTTTTGTACAAATTCAGATACTGAGGAACTCCATATATTTAGCATAATGATAATCCGTGACACGAGTAAAAGTATGTTATCATTTCTATAAGCAATTTGCGCCCCTTTTTGCAGTTTAAAGTTTTGGATGAGGCCTGGAATGTCTGTTCAGGAAATTAAAAAAGTTCCTGTGAGGTAACATTTTAGAGTAGAGAGCTCCCGGGCAAGTGTTAGGCTGGTATGAAATCGATCAGTGAAAATATGGTATCCAGTGATGTAACATTCTCTAAGATTATTGAAAAGATGAAAAACAATTCTGTAAGTAAAGGAAAGATCTGGTCTTATCAGGCTTTCAATTGTAATTCTACCGTGCTAAAACATAAGTGCGAATTGTTTATTAGGGCTGTAAGTTTATTCAACCTTTGTAAACAACAACAACTTCATTAAAAGAACTGTTTTGATCGGGAATGCAATACTCTTTGCACCATTTATCTATTTATTTTAGGAAATTACCATTTTTTTGTGTTCTTGTTCTTAAATCCGCATTGTGTGGAACCGTTTCTAAATGAAGCATCCAGAATGTTTCAAAAAATCTTTTCCTTAGTGAAAATTTGTGAGAGAAGTGTAACCTGGTTTATAAATTTTTGGGATCGATAATCTTTCACATGAGGTTGTTGGGTATCAGGTATCCCAAGATTGATTATAACTCGAAAAATGCCAACAGTTATTCTTCTTCTTCTGTGCCAAATTAAGTGCTGAGATAACGTCTGTGATCTAATTTTTACTTTTGCATATTTGTTTGTCTCTTCAAAAATTAAAAATTTTTATTACTAGTTATGGACTAAAAATAATTTGAAGAATTAAAGAGGTGTATCAATATTTCCAGGAATTTGAGAACCAAAACTTGTTTGTCCTAATGACAAACTTGGTGAGGAGAAAGGTCATTCCGATTAGTTGGATTCCTGTAACCAAAACTTTCTTATGCAGCAGATGTTTTACCATCATTATCCTTAACGTCTTTGTCTTCGACACCGTCATCTAGAATTCTCCTGTTGTTTAGATTTCTAACAATTTAACCGTCCAGGTTCTTGCATATGACCGTCCAGGTTTTGGCTCTTGAAGGTTTTTATCTTGACTTTAGAAATTTAGAAGATCTCAATTATCACTGCTAAGGGCACTTAGTTCTTGTAAATTTTTTACAGAAAACACTATGTATAAATATTTAGGAAAGGATTTTTCGTTTCCCTTTTTCGTCCCTTTATAAAAAAAATGCGTATTTTTAATTTTTTTAATGTTTTGTTATATTGTGCGGCTGAATGTTTTATAAAGTCCTGTAAAATTTAAACTTGGGACGCGAATGGGTTTATTATGAAATATAACTTTAAATGTATAAGCCACCTGGCTACCTTCATTACTGATTGACAAATGTTATGTCTGCTGAAAACAGAAATTATTGCTGAGAGCTTTAAAGGTGCAAGCTGCCTTTAGGATATGTACCTCTTTCGTAGTAAAATTTAAAAAATGTAAAAAAGAAATGTAAACTTACTCACGTATCTCTAGAATTACGCTAAAATTTTCCAATATTTTGATAAGTAACCAGTACATGTTTTGAAATATCTACAAAGGAGTTTTTTCTTTAGTAGCATTAAAAATTATGATTAATATATCCATATTTAAATATTATGTTAATAATGTTTACTATTAACATGTTTAAATATTGTTTGCCACTTCTTCCAGATCAATAGTTTTACACCATCAAATACTGTCCTTATACCCAAAGGAGTGTCAGGTTCTTTTATACCTCAAGATTCAAATTCGAAATGACTCAAATAGAAAGATATATCTATATCTATCAACAGGAATTAGTGCCAATTAAGTTGTAATATTTTTAACAAAATCAAGCTCACTAAGTTGAATGTTTTTTTAAGTATTATAACCATAAGTAATTAAAATTCTTGTTGTACTTAAAGGATCAGCCGAGCTGATTGCGCTATGATCTAATCTCGCTCCTGTATTCGGGTCAAGCGACGAACTAGTTTCAATATTTGATAAAAAATCCATTGGCACTGTTGCTTCACCGCCTTTACCGCTTTTCTAACTCTGCCATAAAAATAATCCAAGATTTCCTTTTCGATCGATCACAGTGAGTTAGCGATGCTGAGTCTAATTTGATCAGCATCTTAAGTGGCGTTACACAAGGTTCAATTCTGGGTCCGCTATTGTTTTGCCTATTTATTAACGATCGCCCTGACGGTTCACTTTCACCTCTATACGAATGATGTGCATGTCTACTTTTCTAGACCAATCGGATTGTTGGAGGACTGTGTTTCCAGAGCCAATAACGACCTACCGAACATATCCTCATGGGTGAAAACAAACCAACTTTGTCTAGGCTGATTTTAGCGCATCCTATCTGCCAACTGTTTATTTAAATGACTAAATTTTACCCTGGCAACAACTTGGGGATGATTTTTAATGGAAAGATGGGATGCACATAATCTGCAGGTGGACTTCGACAACTACTGCTTTCAGGTAACTTACTCTCGTGGAATTCAAACTAAGTTTCGTCAGAACTTCATTGTTGCCTCTTTTCACATTCTACAAAATAATACATCCGGTACTTGATGCTGAGTGTAACCGTAAGATAAATGTTGCCTTTACGATTCATCTATAACTTACGCCGACACAAGCATGTTTTTGGTAGCCTACTGTTTCTAAAAAGGTTATTGGTGTTGAAGACTTCTTCCTATTTATATCAGCATATGCACTTATTACAATCATCCCGTCATGAAGCAATCCTCATCCTTGCGAAGCCTTACCGGGCGGCGTCCTTATTTTGTTTTTATTGCTCATCTCTAGAATTCACTCCCAAATCAGACCAGTAGGTCCGAAAGGATATCCGAGTTTAGAAATTTGTTAAGAGAACATTTTGTTGTCCTTGCATAGTTACTTCTCTTTTTTGCTTTGCTTTATATCTTTAATGGTTGATTTTCGATTACTTTTTTTTTCTTTCTCTTAACAGAAATTATCAAAAACTGTGTAATTTTAACTTAATTCGTGAATAACATAACCGCCGGTATTTTGTAAATTTAAATTCAGTGTATACAGCTCAAAAGATGTTAATCTTGTGTATACAAATCTCGCTGGACTCTATTCCTCCACTCAAAATTTACCATTTGTTTAGGATAATTTTACCTTTTGGCATTTTTAAATTCAAAATTTTGGCCTCTTGTTGAAGCTCGTACTTATGTGAGGCAATTTTACCTTTGGCAGTAAATATTTAATTTGTCTAAATTCTTGTGAAAATTATATACTTTTTGGACATCTTTATATTTCAGATGTTTTTACAAATTTTTTTTTTGGGAATAGATTTCGATTGTGTTCAGGTTCATTGTATTGAGTTTGGGTCATTTTGTTAGTGTTTGCTAGTTGTTTTTAGAGTCTTTGATATTTACTTTATATGTGTTCTAGTAGCTCACGTTTATGTTTTTGTCTCTTTTTAGAAATATACTGTTTTTTTGCCTTTCTGATAGTCTTTTTGTGTCTTTTTACTTGTATCGTACCATCTATATATATTTTTTATAATATAGTTTGATAGGTTAGCTAGTGCCGCGTTTTTGTTTTTAAGTCTGTTGCTATTTATAACGACGTTTTAATAAAGGTGACTAACGGTAAAGGAAGAAATTTACAAGTACATAAAGAAATTTGGATAGGAATGCCAAATTTTAGGACTTAGTACTAATTGTTGGCGAATCTCTACCAAGAGAGTCCGACCTGTAGGATCCACCTTAATTCTTAGAGAAGATTCTTAGAGAAGTACGAGTAAGATTCTTCAAGGCCGAATTAGAATCATGAGCCGAGAAAAACTTATTGTTTAATTCTTTAGGCTCAAGATTACAAAACACTTCACACTTGCCATGGACACCAAAAGTCTTAAGATTTTTTCACAATTTTTTAGATGCCTACATAATGTCAAAAATCCGGCCAAAGTATTGGCACGGCTAGAAGAACTCACTCACAGCCTGAAAACTTTCTCATCGTTATAGCTGTGCTGTGAAACAGATGGTAATAATTATCAGTGCTATGGGTAATTATAGGTTTCTTTCTAAATGACTCAAAGTAAGCTTACTTAGGTTACCAAAAGTTTAGCATCGTCGGAATCGAAAAACTAGCTTTTTTTTTGTGAAGCTGAAGAGGTGATTCTATTAACACGAATATACTTTGAATTGTCTTAAATTCGAATCTCCTGACATAATCTTGTAATTTTACATTTTCAAGGATCAGTATCTAAACAAAATCAGAAATTTTACAATTTAACCAGTTACACGAAAATCATGAGTGTGTCCATGCTGTACACACTCCCTTCTCTCCCCTTACTACACAAATCAAACAGAATTCATTACACAATCATGACATTGCCAAAAGTATGTTAGGAATGGCATCGCTCGCATTTACATCTCATTTAATAATCACTCGTGGGGATGTTTACTGAAAAATCTGTCAAAATCACTTGTCATCCTTATCTTAACCAAAAGATATTGCAGACATAGTGAAAATCAAGCAGGGCGTCTCTATTCAAGCTCGAAATTTTCAAAATCGTCCCCAAGGACACATACAGCAGGTTTGTGATGTTAATCCAAGAGTCATTCACTCTTTACTCGAATCATTGGGCTGTAGAATCTTTCATTCTTGCATATATGTGTACTTGAGATATTTGTAAGTAAGAAAATTTCGTAACACTACTGTGTCACATATATATAGTAGGTAGTGGTGGACTGGTATGAACCCTTCGACATGATGTGTTTAACCCGTTCCCTTGGGGAAACGATATAAACCAAGGGGTGTTAGGACTGAGCAGTTAGAGGGTCACTAGACTTAGCCTTAGCTTACCCAGAAAATACATGTTTCCACGACCAGTGAGGGAGCGAGGGAGCAAAAAACACGACCATAAATCAAAATCAAATTTAATTTAAATCCATTGGATAGGATACCTCCATCCTCATGTGAGAGGGTATCCTTCTTTAGTATTTGGTATGTATGTAAATAAATGCCATGAATCCTCATACCTTTGTGCCAGATTTCGGTCAGAATCAATACTTCCACTACTGCTGTTGCTGATGGTAGTAGTACTATGGACATCCATAATTATATAGTACTCGATTGCAGGCCAAGAAGATGGCAGAAACGTGAATACATAGCTACATTGAATAGAATTACTCAACACTCGCTTTAGGGAAGTTTTACCGCAACCGGTCGACGCTCAAGAAATAGGGTCAGTTATAGACAATCCAAGTGAGCAAGGAAGTCCATTGTCCCTTTTGCTATATTAATTAATCAAACCCATTACGACCATTCTAGAGTCCATGGGACGTAAGAGACTGAGTAACCTGTTGTTTTGTGAACAACCTCCTACTTTTCCCCACCTCGAGGATGACAGTATTCAATTTCTCATACTTAACCGATTCTTACATATATGAAACCAATATAAGAACGTTCTGGGAGTTTAAATTACATTCCAGAGTCTGAGAATCTCTTCTTATCGAAGACTTTGTCGGACGCAGAATAAAAGAAGCCTGATTAAATTAAAATGAAGGCGCCCAACCACATAACGTGTACTCACCTAGTACCACCTTGTGTCGTCCCATCAGTACTTTGTGCAGTAATGAATTGCTTATGACTACTAATATCACTAAATTATAGCATCCTGTGACCGAACTGTGCACGTGCAAAGTATTGAAAGGTGTATCCTGTTTGTCCGTGGTATTCAGTGTAATTGCTACAAGAGTGAATTGTCCTTTTTTCGTTCATTATTCACGTTAAGTAGATACTATGGTTTGCCCTGGTCAAATAAGGTTTTCATGTTTATCTGGTTATAGTGGTTAGACATTGTGACATAAACCTTTCTTCGGCTTTTACGTTAAATTTACTGGATTATTCGTCGAGCAGGTTAATGGGACTATTCTCTCTGGAATTTAAAATGAGTTTTTATCTAATACAACAAATGGTTAATTTCCAGATGGTATACAAGGGGATTAAATAATTAGGATTGAATTTTAAATGATCCAAAAATTGAAATCTCTTGTTCTATGTATTGATAGATACTGTAGGTTGTAGCATCTTTTAATTGGCTCTAAAACCAACTTTATTTCCCATGTTAAATATTTTGCATCTTTAGAAGTAGTCCTAATAGTAATCCTAATGAAATATTTAAAAGTAACTTCTAAATTAGCCTACATAGAAGACTATCCGACTTTTACAGGAATATTAGCACGAGGGAAGCAAGAAGCGAGGGAAAACCCGACCCAGGCTTTTATCTTAGCTATATAAAACCGGCAAAAATGTGTGATACATGTCGGAGGACATGGATGAGTTGTATATGGATCAAACAGTTTACTCTGCATAGAGTGGATATCCAGGAGAAAAGGTTTAGTTGAGGTTAAGTATAACTTCTGCGAGCCTGCATCGAACTATTGTTAGTATCTTTTTGACAGAGTTAATTAAAGTCCTTGAAAATATCTCATTAACCTTCCACTAGGATATAAATGCATCCCTTATGATGTATAATTTTAAAGTCGCTAGCACCGCATCGATTGCACTTGTTGTACATCTACACGACTCGGTCTCTGACTTCTGTCTTCTTCAGAAAATAATATTGGAAGAAGCCATACCTAGTAATCACGGTAATTAATACTCTAAGCGATTTTCTATTCAAACCTATTAACTTGCTCGTTTTTATTTTGAGGCAGGAAGGAAAAAATAATAATTTTCTTGCCTGTTTAACGTACTGTCCGGACAAATTTTAAGCGTTTGGTTCCACATTCTAGAAATTCCTCTCTAAAATGGTTCTTTGATAAATTGAGAGTAACGTAAGGACTACTATACGAATTTCTGGCTTCGCTTTTATCCAGGCCTACTCTTCGTGTATAATACATCACTTGATCCTCTTTCCCCACCCATCTCCGGATCATCAGTATACCCGACACTCCCAGAAAATTCTGGACCTTCCTTTTATGCTTGACTCCTTTCCTGGGAGGTTACTCTTCTGAATGAAAGCCTTCTGGTGCGATTATCAATCGGAATGTCTAAATCTCTAATATAGAGTTGCTCCGGGATGTTGAGGTGTCTGATGCCGAAGGTACTGAATGTATCCAATCCAGCAATATTGCTTCTGATAATTTTTTTCCTTAAATTGCACACCAATACCCAATAGAATATGGACAAATATAGACATGATTCTGCCTGATCCGTAGCGTCATTTTTAGCGATAAGCTCAACATTTTCCTATGCTTAGAGGACTTGGTCAGTGATCATATTACAGAAAGGATTTCAGATATTCGAGGAACTTGATGGTTTTACATTGACAGATCCTTTTTATTGGGAAATGAAACCTATGCCATCTTGTCAAGCTTAGTGCATATTCCCTATCCCCGGAACCATCTAATGATAATGTTAAAAGCGATGGGCCAAGAATGGATGCTGCCCACACGTGGATTTCCAGTATTTTCTCCGTGATCTTCGGGAAAGAAATCGTGAGGCTAACAGACCTATTATGGGGTTTGGTCGGATTGGCCAATCTTTAACTGCACTGAAAATCTCTATTAGAAGGAAATTTGTACTCACATCCTGGAACTTAGAAAGGTTTATTGGTGCTGGCCAACATTTTAACCTTCGTTTGAATGGTGGCCTTCGTTGCAGTCGGCTAACTCTTTTTCAATACCTCAAGTTTACCTGGGAATTTGACGTCTACATCTGCTTCTTTAAAGAGGATTTGTATTATTACCGCCGCATTGACAGAGTACCTCTCGGCACAACATTTAACGGAGTCAATACAGTTACTGTGATTTTTTGGAGAACCTTTTCGGAGACTGCAAATCTTGAGTATACATCTTCTTCCAAGATTTTTTAACTCTCTCTATTGTATTTTCTAAGTTAGGGCCTCTTGGTATGGCAGGTAGCCTTATTTATGTTCAATTGGTCCTTCAGTCTTTTTCATAAATTACCAACCTACCATTTCACGACACAATATCTTTGCAGATTTCAATAGTATTAATAGAGTAGCTCTATTGGACTAATGCGAATGGTGCTCATTGCATTTGAAGTCGGATCCCCAATGAATTTGCTCTTTTTCGATGATTTGTTAATTCTGTGTAGACCAGAGATTTCTACATACCCTAGCTCGCATTTTAAGGAGTTATATTAACTTCTCTTTTGCTTTGTTTCTCTCAATATCAAATCATATTGATCTGATCCGAAAATTATCTAGGGCATGCCAATACCTCACAAATTCAGTACCTCGTCTGCTGACAATTGTGAAGTCATGGTTTTCTTCTTTGAGGTGGTTTATACTTATCTGTTGTCTATAAGCAGAGCATTTCTTCGTATATACTTTAGGAGCTATTTACCTCTGTCATTGGCTAATGCTTGAGGTTAAGTGGTGAAGAGGCGACAAGGAATTTGAGGTCACAAATTTCTACAATGATGAAGAAATATCTTTAGAACAGGATAAAGAAACAAGTTCCTCAGAGATTTAGCCAAGGAAGAGGCGCAGTATTTCTGTAGCAGGAGAGAGAGGCCTTGGACACTTCCAGGTCCGCAAGAACTTTATAAACCTCAAGTATGTAGAAATGGAATGGCCCGTGATTATAGATGCACTAATGGTAGTACTTTATGATATGACAAGGAGAGAAGCCATGAAGTCAGGTGAGAAATCTACAGATGGTATCGAACCTGACGACTCATAAAAAAATTGTTATTCTGAACGCGTCAAACATCTAATTTTATCGCGAAACAAAGTCAGCTAAGTACAGTCTATCTATCCGGTATGACTTTGAATTTTTCTGTTCTAATCTAAGGTAAACTCTATGTCATAGCGCCTGAAAGAAAGTAGTTAAATGAAGTATTTCTTTCGAGAGGGTTCAGTAAGATAAGTAGAGCCAGGAATCGGGATTAGAAAACGAAGGTTATCATTCAAACGGAGATTGAAACATTGGCCAACAGGGCCTTCAGCCATTGTACTACAGAAGACGATATTTTTTATTGACCATCATGCAGATTGCTGGGATATTTGAGCGGTATAAGTAAACACAAACACTATGCCCAGTGTGGGTTCCCGTCCACTGTGTAATTTGAAGTAATAATATTTTCAGAGAAATGCCTGGAGGGAAAACCCATGGACAATCGGAAATGTGGAAAAACCCTCGCGAAATGACGAAATACGTTGCATATCGTTGATTAACGAAAATATGTTAAAAGTCACAAACTCTAAAAAAATACAGCCCTACAAGGCACAAAGTTTATACCAAAGTCGCCGTAGTCAATGAGGATGTTAATATCTCTCATTATTGCCACAGTCTGAATTCTTTTCTGAAACCGAAGCCATCAATGGTATGACTTTACACAGCCCTAAAACTGTAAAGGGCCCTTATTGAAGATTTGTGGGAGTAGGGCTTAGCAAACTGTAGAGCTCTTAAGTTGTTGTAAGTCTAATATCAGGAGACAACCCTATGAAGCACACAGCAGAGCTTAGACGTAAGGAAATTAGGGAAGAGAAGATTGGAAAATTTTAACCCAACAAATGTCGAAAGTGAGCCACAATTTTGAACATGAAGTTATTACTGTGCAACATCCCAGTGGCTTCTCAAGTACATTTCTTGTTAGTAGAATTGCCTCAACCACTGGTATCCAGACAAATCGCAGTGCCCTGTGCAGAATTTGAACCATAGAAGTGTGCAGTATTCTCCTCATAGGGGAGAAAAACGATCGATGTGCGACTCAGCCCACTCGGCCACCGGCATGAGTAATCTCTGGATAATAAGAAAGACTGCCCGGTTAATGTACTGGGAGACCAAAAATGTCGCAATACACATCATAGTAGAACGGGTGTTAAAAGATGGTCAAATCTGTTTTTTCTAAAGAAAAATTGTAGACAGCGATACATTTTTTGTAGGAATATCTGTTCGGCAAGAGATTATGCCGGAATTTGTTTGACTTTAACATTCTTTAGAAAGAAAATCTAACACAATCACCTCTCATAAGCTATCTGTGATTCATCAGAAACACCCTACCAAATAGAAGTAATTGAGTTGCTCTGACCTTTGGTTATGATCCCCTTACCTTTAGTTCTAAGAACCCTTCCTAAGAATCACGTTTAATGCAAGAATTCGATATTTTGGGTCTTGAAAATTATTAAAGGCAATCATTCCCTGCCCACCTCCCACTCATTTAATTCCGACAAACCTTCCCCAACAGTGGTAAATGGTAATAACGTTGTGGTAAGCGGTAAACACACTCCATTCAAAAAAAGAAATCACCTGAAAACCTTTTTACCTAAAAGATCTGATCAATACGAATATATCCTGGCGTCTTAATCTACGTGAGACTCCAGGTGAACACATCCCGGAGATATATATTATTTCATTCCACGGTGAAAAAAAGAACAAAACAATTGCCCAAGTTTCCCTCAATGTGTGTAGTATGATTTGGTGGCGCATAAAAATCCTCCGGGTGAGCATTAAAACTAAAACGTGTGTGTCCTGAATACAGATGTCGGTATGTGCGCGCCTTGTTTATGGTTACCGCGCTCTATAGAACCTCTAATTAAATTAATTCCCTCCATATGTATCCATACGTAATAGCATCTCCCCAATTCTTCCTTCCATTTTTTGGGTAGGTAGAAGGACTCGGGCTCTCGAGCAATGGAGAAGAGGGTAAAAATCCCGTTCCGTCTTTGGGAGCGATGGAAATTTCAGAAGTGTCATAGAGGCACAACACGTACCTGCATTACATAGCGATGTAGATTTGAACGTGTAGCAGGTTTTGTCCCGTAGAACAGATCCTTGATTCATCTGGATACATCTTTCTGTCTTAAGACGTTGACGGTATAGCTGAGATGTGTCAGAGTAGCGTTTACTTTCACGCGTGAACGCTATTACCATGGTAACCTTTAAATGATTGCTCTTCGGGCCCATAACCTACGGAACCCCTACGGCCTTAACAAGATGTTTAGCTACGTTGAAGGAATGATTACTACTTGCAGGGAATTAACTCGTGTGGAAGAGGTTTCATTGGAATTTCATTAAAAGGAAAAGTTCTAGATTCGGTGGTACATGCCTTGGATGTGGAGCCCAAGGAAACACCGAAGTTGGGTATGCGGTCGCAAAATTTTGTAGTATGCTTTAGCTATGCTGTACCATTTTAAGGAGAACTTTCTACTTGTGGATGAGAATATGCGGAAATTTTAGAAGATTCGCTGTAGTTTAATAATTTGTAAAGCGTGCGAAAAATTTAAACGCAAAAATTACAAGGATCATTCAGAAATAGGCAAATGGGGGTTGTGAAGGGCGAGGAGCTCCTTTTACAGTGTGCAGCCGAGATGAATTAATCCCTGTAATTGCTGAAAATATGAAGACGTTCATGTCTTGAAAAGATTTAAAGTTTTATGGAAAAATGTTTTGATGAATTAAGTGGAAATTTAGGAACTATTTTTTGGAAACTTTCCCCATTCGCAGCTATAGCTCTGGCCCATGGAAATCTGTTCCTAGGAGAATACCAATAATATCTTCTATCAAAATTGGATGTGCAGTAATTACATTTCGCAGAATTAGACTGAAAATTTTAGAAAAAGGATTATCGGCTATAGCTCTGAAAATTTATCTAAGTTCATTATTTAACTGACTTCTTTTTACTCTATCCAGTTTTGCACAAGGGTTTGGTTGTATTTCCTATATTGTTGCTGCTAGGATTTGTGATTAAAACATTTCAGAAATACTATTGTTTAAAATTTATTAAAATATCGGATGTGTGTATAGGCTGTAGTGGCTTGGACACTTATATGAATTGAACACCATAACTGTAGCGACCGTACGCGGTTTTGACAATATAAATGATTCTTTTGGACCTCCAGATAGCCATTTGGACCTTAAGTTCTTTTGCTCGAAATATCAATTTCTTTGATCTCGAGCTCATGTAATTATAGTGGCTTCCAAAATTGTTCGCAAACGCTTTAATGCTTAATACTATATATAACAATGTTCATTCTCACCGGCACCACAAATATTAAATGCCAAGAATACTTAGCACCGACCTTTTTGCAAAACTTCCATTTGGATATATATTTCTTCACATCAAAAGAATCTCCTGACCAGCCATATCTTTAGAGTATTTATGCTTTTGTTTTATGAATGCCACAGCATTTTGCTTTTGGGTCATCATGGCATTCTTCTAATACTCTTTGTCTGACTGACTGCGGTATCAGTCAAGATCCTTGAATCTAATGTACAATTTCTCGCCCTCAAATTTCCAATTAGAAAATCAATATAGGACCTGAATTTTCTGACAACGAACAAGACAATTTTCTACAACCATCTCAAGGAAATACCACTTGGGCAAATATATCCTGTTGACCATTCACTACTCTATTCCAGGCAAATCCACAATAACCGCCTTACAATACATATCGATACAACCTTCGTGGCCATACTGCGGGTATCTATTAGTAAAAGTATAGCACCCTCAACGATCCTGTGGATCAAAGCCATGCTCTCAAGCCGTACAATCACATCCAAGATCGGAGACTTTAAAGCCATCATAAGAGCCACCAGAGGTTGCCTCCAAGGAGGAGTCCTGTCCCCTTTGTTGTGGTCACGGTTGTTGATGAACTTCTCCCGACGCTATCTGATGCCGACTACAAAGTACAGGGGTACGCAGATGTCATAGTTAGAGAAGCAAATGGTAAGCAGTATTTCTGTTAAGATGCAAAGTGTCCTAGCCTCAGTTCTGAGTTCACAGCTGATGCAAACAAGTCGATCTGCGAGTCAACCTACAAAAAGCTATTTTGATCCCTTTTACAGAAAGAAGAATGGTTTCCCTCATAGCTCCAACTGTTGACGGGACCATCGTTGTCAATTGAGACTAAATATTTAGGTCCTTCTTCAGACCAACGCCTTACTTGGAAGTCTCATAGTAGTAAGATTCACGGTCACCTATGCTGCATTAGTCATAGAAGGCAACACAGCTAAAACTACAAAATATTCAAGGGTTAACCTGCCTAGGGGTTGCGGGTGCAATGAGAATCTATCCCACTGTAGCCTTCGATGCTCTGCTCAACTTCCTTCCCTTACATCTTCATGTAAAACAGGAGGCAGCGCTCA
Organism: Dasypogon diadema; assembly: GCA_006980735.1. Lineage (NCBI taxonomy): Eukaryota > Metazoa > Arthropoda > Insecta > Diptera > Asilidae > Dasypogon > Dasypogon diadema. The sequence goes on from QYTT01084469.1 coordinate 29,862, forward strand.
GTGCACAGAGGCTTCTAATACTGAATCTCCTACAACCCAGCCAACACAACAACTGGTCACATAAAAATCCTTAATGAATTTTAGGAGATCCTTGCGGCCACTGGTGAATTTAATGCCGAAAGAATTTATATCATCCGTCCCATTTAAGGTAGCTTTAGAGGACCGCACAAATTGGTCCACATATGAAAAGGGCCCACTTAGACGGCGAATCAAAGGGATGGCAAAGCGGGGGTGAATATCTTTGGACCCAACTAAAATTTTGCTGATGTTCCAAGACAAAATCTATGCAATAGAGCATTCTTTGAAAAATTTTTTTCAGACAGTCAAGCGGCTGTTGAGGCTTTGTGCTCTTATACATGCAAGTCTAACTTAATTGGTCCACAGCCTCTTTGTGTTCTATCAGAAAGTAATATCAAGGCTACTTTCCAATCATGGAAAAAAAGTGCCAAACAGTCACACTGGATTGGCTAACCTGGTCTATGGAAAGTAAAAAAATTTCATAAACTACTCGCGGAAAAGTACGGAGGGACTCGCTATACTCAACAAATCGGAGCTAAAGACCTTGACGTGCCTTTAATCCGGTCACTGCCCTCTAAAATATCACCTCAAAAAGATGGGTATGTTTGAGGATGACACGTGTAGATTCTGTCTAGAAAAGGACGAGACAGTGGAACACATTCTTTGTCACTGAGAAGCGTTATTTCACCAACGTAAAAAGCATCTTGGGATAGTGTTCATTTCGGCTAGCAAAGATTTTGAATTTAACGCCTAAAAGAATCATAGGCTATTTTAAGCGATTCAATTTTAAACGGTCCTTTTAAAGGAGCTTAAACGCAAAAAATCATTATTGGTCGAGGTGACAAGAGGTTCCCGCAGCCTTCTGGTTGTAATCTCAAGGAGAAAAAAAAACTTTTCAGAGTGTCATCAAGCGAACTCAGAAATATCGCACTTTAAAAATCTGAAAAGTCTTTTGTTTGGGCAGCAATACCTTTTTCCTTAACTACTCGAAATTCCCTCAACCAATCAAATACTATTTACCCTCATTTGCAAACTTGTGTCAACACAGCACCAAAGAAACCTTCCATAATTTTTGAATAAACCCCAATACATTGTTGGCGAACACGTTAAACATACATTTTCTCAGTACGAAACGGAAAAGCTAGAAAACGTTATGGTTCACGATAATTTCGTCCGGACGCTATACGTTCTACACTGACCTTCCTTTATTCTCGTTAAGCTGGAGAAAAAGTTGACTAATCACCCAATCAATTACCCATTCAATCTGGAGCAATTATCATCTTCTGGATGCTTGCGTCCGCCCTCCGCCAAATTCCAGCTGAATGGGTGAATGAATCCATTGAACACTGAGGAGAGCTAACCAGTGACAAGTAACCTAATTACGAGAGTTTTTCTATCTTCAAAAATTCGACTTATGTAGTTTTCTCAAACTTTTCTGATGAACATAAGCTGAAATCCATTCACCCATCTCATCTAAAGCCAATCAAAAAGGGAAAAGAGATTTTGTAGACAGGCAAAAGAACATGGAAAATTTGTGGAGAATGATGATGGATTCCAGTGAAAAATTATAGGATAAAAAGTGGAGGGTTCAAAATTCGGTATGGAGCAGATACCTATAAGTAATTTTTGACTTGCTGTGGGTAAATGCATTACTATTTGCGGGGATTGTATATTCCTCTTAGCTCCAGTTAGAAACTCTCTTTGCTTTGTACTTTTAGTTTCACAACATGCAACCAAATAGATCTGCAGCCAGAGAAGGGTTGGCCACGTCTCAGACCCAAGAGTTATTAATTAGATGAAAATTTCAGTTTGAGTGCACTATGTGAAAGGGTCGTCGAGGTTAAGGGTTAAAAGTGACCGAAAGATAAGTGTGGCTGGTGCATACTAAATAATCAGAACCACTGCTGGTGTGTATATATTGCCTCTCATACTTGTCGGGTGATAAAAATATACACATGAATGTAGGCAGCCATTTCTCTTCTCTTCCCTATTGAAGTAATCTTAAAAAGCTCCAACAGTTTCAGTGCTTAAAAAATTTAATTTACTCCAGAAGGCGTCAGTTTCGTCATTAAATTATCTCAGTACAACGATTTTAATGAAATTCACTTCAATTGTTTCAATAAGCAATTTAAATGAACTCTCTCGCTCCTGATTGGAAGCCTATACGCCACGTTTATTAGAACTGTGCCTCGTTTTTGTCCCTAATTCCAGAATTTACGAAATTGCTTTAATCGCTGCCATATCCAGCGAACTGTGCACCTTGTGCTGAACTATTTAGGATTAATAGAGTGGAGCTACACTGGCAAAATCATCGTTTTATGAAAATTATGCTTTCCAGCCTGGAAAATAAAATGTTTCAAAATTTTATTAAAATTAACTCGACGTTTTGTACGGATTTTATGTGCGCACTCCAATCATTTGCTTAACTTGATGAATGTTTCAGGTGTTCGACCAGTGTAGAACACTTTAATTGGTAGCGTATTTATCTGCTCGCATTAACGTGGATGTATTCCTGTGAAGAGCATTAAAGCTCTTCCGGACCTAATGATACATAGTCTCAAAATTAATGCACCATGAACCATAATATGTACCGGTTTTAAAGCTTTAACTCACCCGTTCCGATTAATAAAGCATAAAGTACACCCTTTGTGGGGAAAACTGAGTGATATATTGGTGATAAAAAAAACGATGGCTAGTTTTTGTTAGCAATGCATGCCCGCTAGTTCATATAATTCAGAGCGTCCAAAATTTCGTCAGGTAACTAAGGCCGGACTGCCCAACCGCAGTAACTGGTGAAATATTGTAAAGGGTTTGACTATTTCCTCTTAAATTTGAAGATTTGTCTACAACATTGAGTGCAATTTTATCATCCCTAGACACTGCCGACCAGTCGGCTTTACAATTCTCCTAGATATGTTTTGCTAATCGACGCTGCCGAGTTAACAAGCAACGCACCAATCTCACTCTGATGCTCGTTAACACGTTGGCTGCCACAATTAGCATGAAAACTTTCGTGAGAAAAGTACGTGTTAAAATGTGTATATCCCGTTAAATTTGTTGCACGCGGGTTGTCTAAGCTTTTCTACGCGTCTTAGAAAATCTACTCGTATTACGAATTACGCAACTGTAAGTTCTGCCTATAGTAGTCGGCCGCTCAAAGAGCCCGGCACCATTAAATGTGATAGCTTCCAAGACCTTCTCACAGCAACAGTTGACCATATACGAATTAGGAATTTCGGTCGCAATTGGCTTTTCGCGGATCAGCTGCCACTCCTAGGTCCACGGATCTAGTCCGCGTACCAGGTCCGCCCGTATATGGCCAGCTAATAAAGGGCTTACTAAATTGATGGGTTCATTGCCCGTACTAATTTCTCTATTATTACTTAATCGATGGCTCCAGTATGCAGTTATATCATTGCACTTCGATTTGTAAGTGAAATTTTGAAGTACCTACTACAAATCAGTCCATAAAACACACTTTAATCTCTTACTTTTTCTCGTTACCTGACGCCCGATTAATTCAATCGTAGACCAACCTTTACTGCATCTTTGCAGAGCTTACTGCTCTGGGTAATGCCTGCCCATCAGAGAATATGCATATATGGACTTTTCGTATATTTTACTCAACACTACCTGCTTCCTTAAAAATTAAGCCTAAACACTAGCCTTCAGTCGGAGTCCGATATATCCCACAGTTCTTTTCCATCATCACCATATATTACGTGTCACAGTCATAACACTGACATCACATTATGTACATTATGTAGTTAGTTAGTTAAAGATATTCGAGGCATCTCGAAACAGACCTCGTCATATGGGTCCCATTTCGTCCCTCTGCCAAGAGCCGTCTCAGCCAGTACCCGCCGGGAGATTCCTTGGCAGATCCCTGACCTTGACGCCCCTTGTCATTTCGAGCATTTGCTTGTAGGTTAGCCGTCCCACGTCAACCATAGGGCTGCCGGTAACAGCCAACCTCCTGCTCGTTAAGGCCGGACATACGCACAGAATGTGCTCTGCCGTCTCCGTATCCTCTAGACACAGGTTGCACGTATCATCCTCCAGGATCCCCATTCTATGGGGATATGTAAAATATTGGTGATTTGTGCTAGAAATCTTAGCTATCCTTTTAGATCCCCTAGCTGAAATTTTATCCCTTGATCCAATGTACGGTAGCCAATGGCGGTCATGTGAATATGAACGTGACTTCCATCGTTGCCAGGTATTCAACGAAGCAAGATAGCAACGAAACGTAATTTAAGGGCCCGTGTATTGTCGAGTGCTGTGTCAATGGTATGATACCCACTCTCCACTCTTAAACAAATGATTTGAATCGTGGACTTGGCCAGCGAACGAAAGAGTTCACTCCATTGTAGGTCCCTGGCCCCTGCAGTGATGCTGAATGACGAGTGGACCAGATGGCTCATGCAGCAAACGAGTTCCACTAGGTCAAACAGCACTGGGCAGGAAAAATACCTGTGGAGCAGAGTATCCTTCCCACCGAAAAATAAATAAATAAATTAATAACAACAATAAGAAATAAGTAAATAATAATAAATACATGAATAACAAAAATAACAAACAAAAAAGCAATAAATAAATACTATCTTCTTTTTAACTAGTAACGTAACATAACATAACTTTTAACATACATTCCAGAATCAAATAACTTCTCAGTAGGTGATGGGAGCATCCTAAGATTAATCTGAGGGATGAATGTGAACTACAGGAGATCTCACTTTTACATCTTTCTTTCCTGATTTTTACGTTACCATATCATTGCAGAGGAGTGCTTTTTTTAAGTCCACCGCGAATAGACTGCGACTTGTACCTAGTACTCTCCTGGAAGATATTTTATATGAGTTTTAGAGGTGCAACTATATTAGAAAAACTCCTTTTGAAATGTAATGTATATTCTGTGGGGTGGGGGGAATATATTTAAAAACATCTCAAAAACATGCCTCGACACATTCTTTCCATTTCGTTTTTGTAACTCGATTTGTCCCTACTTAAATTCTCCTATACCTAGATTTATCGCCATCTGGGTCTACAGTTTCTACCACTGATATTTCAATACTCCTTTAATCCTCACTAGGTGAGATCTTGTCAGATTTCCTGCTGGGTTATTTCAATATCAATCAATCAATCAATCAAATCAATTTGCGTTCGAAAATTGAGGATTTACACGCGATGAGCAAATCATTCCAGAGTCTATCTGCAGACACAAAGCATGCATTTTTAGATTGCAAATATATAAATCTAGGGATTACAAGATTATGTGTACGAACAAATTGCAAGAGTTTTATATTACCCTTTCAAATAAGATGGAGTTTGCGAATTAATTATTTTAAACATAAAGAAACATTTTCGAAAATCCAAATGTTGCTTCAATGCCATCCCAAGATTTCTGCTAAAGTAAGTCAAAGCGACGCAACGAATGTAAGTACATATTGAAAGTCTTTTAAAACTTATGCAGCATCATTGCAAGTGCATAGATATGCACATTAATCAAACAAGGGTATAATAGCAGTCACTCATTTGCAGCATTTGTCAAATTTCAACTTTCGAATCTCCTCTTCCCTAATTCCTTTCTGCCTAAGCACATCATAGATTGTCCCCAGAGCTTAGGCAATATCTTAAAACAAATGGTTAGATGACAAATTTCTACAGAAAGTCAATATACGTTGAAGTAACCCAAATATACTACCTGAGATCATATTTATATTGTCAGATCACGTCATATTATCGTTGAACATGACACCAAGATTCTTCAGCTTTTTTGAGTGGGGAATTGACTATTGAGAAGTTTGTCAATCACAACCGCTGCGCGTCTCGACAGAATTACTATAAATAAGAGTAGCTTGTGTTTTCGTGGGATTTAGAATAAGATCATAAATCGCCCACGTATGAATGTGCTCAAGATCAATATTCATATCTCTAATTGACTCACTGATTTTGTGCTTTGGTGCATAAAAGTACAACTGTACGTCATCAGTATATTTAATTGTATTGCACTTCAGGGTTCCGGCCCCGTGATCAGCAATATACATTGCAAATAGGAGAGAACTCAAAATAGAACCCTACGAAACCCCAAGATATAACTCAATACAATCAGAAATGTTGTTATCAACTCGCTCACATTGTTATCAATATCAACGGCAACACATTTTTAAATTTCTGTTTAAACAGTCAAAATTGTGAAATAGTCTTGTTGTACATATAAACCTGAAGATAAAAAATAAAATTTGTTGCATTTTTTATTTGTTTGCCGTTTTTGAGGAGTTTCAATCAAAGAATCAAATTTTGACCTCAACACAAATTTTAGATTTGCTTGGCTCATGGCTAGAGTCTAACTACTTGAGTCTGCTTAACTGAAAATTTAATTCCGGTGAGAATCTGAGCTCATTTCAGTCGATCAATACTTGAAATGAGCTATGAATGGCCTTTTATTTACTAGCTCTCCAACAAAGTTGAGTTTTGTCATTCTACGTCGCACTACTCAAAGATGTGGAACTAAATTTTTCATAAGTTCCACATAACTACGTAATTTGAAATCTTATGCGGGCGTTTAGAGCTCTGACTTGTATTTAGGGAATGACCACTTTTCATGTAAATGCATAAAAATATCCCTGCATAATTTCCTTATTTCCTTTATTTAACATTTAAATTCAAATTTTCTTCAACAAAAATTTTCTTGACTTGTTTCCGGACACAAAACTTGTGGCCTTACTAAATTTTGGATCCTGAAAAATTAATCCTCTTTTCTTCATCGCCTTTTCTCTTTTTCTCAAGGTGAGTAAGGTTATGGTAAATAACGTTCACTTAATTCCAATATCACCACCACAATCAAATTTTTCACCTCGACGAACCCCAGGATCACCACCAGGGTTTCATAATTACGGAAGTCTGTGGAATTGTGACATGTCAATTGTGAGTTGTCAAGTTTCATGTGTTTTAAGCGGATATTTATTGTACATTTTGAGGTAAGTGCATTGTTTTATTTCTATTATTGCTTCGTCTGCTAAACATTTTGTGCAGTTACTGCAGTTATTGCGATTATTCATGTGGGATATGATGGAATCACGGTGGTCGATTTTTGTGATTTTTGCAAATAAGAACGCCGCCTAAGGCCGGCTTTTAATTGTATTTTATTTTTAAAGGGCGATTTGTGCTCTTATTTTGTTTGTTTTTTTTCCGGTGGAGAAATTATCATTCTTCTGGCAGTGTTGGGTTTGTTTACCTTTCACTGCGTCACGGATTATTTCCATGGAAATTGCTTAATCCGGATCAACTTTTTCCATGGTTTCGTGATTATATTGTACTCAGATGTATAAGATATCAAATGCAATAGTAAAACTGATTTTTCAGTCAGGAATTTTAAATGTTTGCACTCAAAGAGTTTTGCATTAGAGATATTCTGAACTCCTTTTAACAACTCTCCTTTATATCTCATCTTTTGTTCCCTTTTAGTGAGTTGCAGGCAGGCCCGGTGAAATTGGGCTTATTTCAAAGGGTCCACGAGTACCCTAGAGTAATTTATAATGCCAGACATCCAGTGACCGATAATACTCACTGTGATATATTGGCGCTAGATTTATCAACATGAGCATCGAGGGATTACATTGATAAATTGGTATTTTTTATAATTGCTTTATAAATAAGTGCACTTGATGCTGGTGCGAACATTGGTCTATACTCTAACAAAACTCTTCTTCTAAATGCATTTGGCGCTACTTTTTCATCAAGTGGGTTTATGTGAAGGAGCCTGATGCATCATCCCGCTTTCTAATTGATTCGTCAGGTTAAGGTTCCTTGACCTTTTGATGTTCTAGCCTATTATTATATTATGTTTTTATTATCCCAGTTTCGATACTCTCTCTACTCTTAGCAATACTAAGTGGTTTTTTAATACCTGCTATGGTACCTTGTCTACCATTATCCTCCAAAACACGTTACTCTCCTTTAAGTCTGACGTGTCGAAAGGTTTAAGTACGGGTCTTCTTAGGACTCTAGTTCCTCCACTATTCATTTAATCTACATCACAGCAATTTTATTATAAACACCATATAACCCGGTTAAAGTTTTGTAGAATTTAGAAGAAGGGATTTGGTTTAATACCTCCATCTACTATCGACAGTTTTCAGCAGTTTCTTAGTGAATAAAACAATGTATTGAAATATCTTGACACCGACCAATCAAAAATACGATTGAACTGATTGAAATGACGATGAGTCCAAAAGGTATAAATAAATATAGCTGAATACCATCCGATATAGATGTATAGCGCAGCCCTCAGTAAATTCAACATAAAGGGTAAATATTACTCGTCCAACGGCTAGTCCAACTTTTGCGACTGGGCCCTTGCTGACAATCTTCTGTAATAGTTTACTGACTCCTGAGCAGACTCCACGACTCCCTATTTCGTCGTCGAAGAGTTCTTTTCAGATCTATCTTCCTCGCCTTATAATCCTTCCACGTCTGCGATTCTTTATCCCTCATGACGTAGTTAAAAGCCTTCTCTCTCCTTTCTTCAAGCTCTCAAGCTCCCTGTTCCAAGAAGTAATGGGATCCTGATTATCCACTGAAATGAGATGGTATGCCTTCCAAAATGCGTCTTTCGTGCCTAAGGTTATTATTTTTAGCTATTATTCCGCACATTATTTTCTTAGGTGTTTTCCTTATCTTCTCTTTCAGATTCCTTTCCAACACCTCTGTGTAATTCGCCACATCCGTCCTCCGAGAAATCCTTACAAGTCTCCTCTTTCTCTCTCTCTTTCTTGATATTCTATAACAAATTTGAAGTTCGGTGTCTGCATCCCATGCCCCACCATAGCACATGTCCTGATGCCAGTCTCTTTGGCTGCTTTCAGGTAGTGAAGTGTCCTCACATTTCCCGATAGTCCCTTGATCCCACTTTTGTAGATCCATTGCTCTTGCAGTAGGGCTACATCCAACTTTTCCTTCACAAAGCAATGAAGCATCACATCTGATGTCTTCCTACAGTGATGAAGATTAAAGTGGCAAGTCTTCAGGTACTGGTACTGGCGCAGCCTCCCCTCTTCTCCTTGTCCTTCATCCATGGGCTTGGCTGACCTCTTAACACCTTTCAGTGCCGCATTTTCCACCAACTTTTAACACCACTTAAGTGCCCATTTGTAAGTCTCAAATTAGATACAGACTAGAGTTTAATTCGCAGATTTTACAGGTAGTATGCACCGCGCTATGCAGGGTCTAAAGAGACGCTTCCAAACTCAGTGTCACCGTTTTTATTGGCATTGCCCTGATGGAATGTTTAGTCTGATTCCTTGCACTACTTCTACTACTACCCCTAGCGGTTGCTCACTCCTAGACCCTGCAGGGTTGGCCGCGCAATTACACTTCATGGTGTTTTTTTTAAACAGAATTGTTTGGATGTGGACAAGATTACCAACTTCTGTTTTTTCTGGTTGCCTTTGGAACCTTTATACCCTCTTCTCTCTCGCTATTTCGTTTTCCTGGTAATACTGTTCTTTGCGTGATAGAACATCATTTGAACTCTGGTTGCATCGT
>QYTT01084470.1:0-10446 GCA_006980735.1 Dasypogon diadema
GTGATACTAATCTTAATTCAACTTGCTGGAAAATTTATATGTATATATGTATAATTATCGGAACATTTTTAAACTCAAATCATAATGAAACAATGGAAGAAGGACATAAATGGGCGCTTTTATATTGATATGCAGGAAAGGTTCGTAAGTGAAGTGCTAGAAGATTATCTGTAAGGACTTCTCATCCGTTAAAGCACATACAAATATTAAAAGAATTCAGGCACAAGAATTTGAAAGGGACAAAAGTGTATCGACAAAACGGTCACTACAAAAAAAGATAAGGATACCGTGTACGTTATGGTCTCAAAACTGTACGAGATACCGTAAAATGGGGTGATAAGCGCCGGCGGGGTGTTAAGCGCCAAAACTTTTTTTTCGTTTTCAAATTTAAATTGCGCATACACTATACGACATAGCTGCCCGTTCGAACGCTTATATTGTAGCTTTTTGATGTTGGCAAGACTGTTTAACAGTTACTATGTTGAAACAACATTTCATTTGGCTGCAGCACGCGAATGAGTAAACATACTTTGTTTGCACTGTTTTCAAACATCCAGAAGTTTCTATTGCCAAGATAGGTTTAAGTTTTTTTTAACATAAGTGACCCATAATGCTTAATAGTTCATTCTTTGTGATTATTTTACGGGCTTATTCATAATTTTATCGCTCCAAATCATCGAGATATTTTGACTCAACTGCAAAAAGTCATTTTTCGAGAACGTTAAGCGTGAGTTTTATTTACGTGTTTTTTAGTGAAAAATGCTTTAAATGAGTTTTGTTTGTTACAAAAACAACAGAGTTAGGGATATTCTTTTAGAATGGAAAAGAGGTCCCGAGCAAAATTAAGCCACAATTCCAAAATCAAAACCAACACAGAATGTTTGCCGTTCCTGAACAAAAAATTAATGGCGAAACTGTCGCTCGAAACCCATCCTGAAGTCTGAAGACGGCGTTTCGTTCCCATTCTCTCAATGAAATTAAATGAAGCTTAAATTCAAGAATTATGTTCGAAAAATGTCAAATTTACTTTTTTTAATAAAAAAAAATTGAAATCAAACTCAAAAATACATCTTTTTGTCCATTTGCTGCAAGTGGCGCTTATCACCCCATTTCGAATTTTTCGAAAAATCGCGATTTTTCCGAAAAATAAAGTATTTCCATTATCGAAACCTCTAATTTTCTTGCAGATTCTTAAAAGAGAGATACACAATTGGTATGGGCCGCTTTCCGTGTAATTTTAATGTAGCAAAACATAAGTAGATTTCCATTTCAAAATTTTTTGTGGCGCTTATCACCCCATTTTACGGTACTTATGCAGGAAAATTCATCTTTTTTTGAAGAAATTCTTTGGAGCGATAGTCCCTATGCAGAATTTAAGAATAGATACATAGTAAAATTACTGAAGATTCTATCTGATAAATTTGCCTGGAAATATTTTGCAACCGGTCACGGTAAAGGTGTTGTCGACGGCATAGGTGGAAATATTAAACGTCCAGTTAGACAGAAGACAATGGGCATGAGTGGCAAATGTATAGTTCAAAACGCTGAGGATTTAGCGAAACTGGCATCAGAGTTTGTTCCTAACACTGTCGTAACATATGTCGCTCACGAAGAAATTAACAAAATCACTAAAACTGAAAAAACTTGGGAGAAAGCTACTGGTAACAGAGGAATATCAACTTTTCATATTATAAAATGCAATGGAGAAGAATTTCAATGTAAGGTGGACGCCTTATAGGAGGACTCACTTTGAAAAGATTTATCAATTTTAAGATTTAATTTCGAGAAATTATGAATTCGTTAGTTTTTTTTTCGTTAAAGTGTTTAGAAAACTTCTATAAAAGGTGTTGTGACTTTCTAAAACAAGAGGAACTTACCAATATTTCACACAATCTCCCACACGTAACGTAGCAGTCCCACACGTAACAAAATTAAAAGCCATAAAGTTTACACCATTCAGAATTCTAAATATGATTTCTTTTAATACTTTTTAATTATATATATCTTTCTAACTTTATACCACCAAGAGTAGGGAGGTATACAATGTCACAATTCGTAGAATACTAAAAATATGTTCGAAATATGGTGTGAATATGGCTTTTTAGTTGTCCCACACGTAACGTTTAGGAATTTGTTTATAACTTTTGAAAAAAAAACATTTTGAAGTTGGGGTTCAACCATGCTTTCCTATGGTAGTACAAGCATCTAAAAAATTGCTTTGTAGTGGAGATTTTTTGCATAATTTTAAAAACTGATCTTAATAAACTCCATGCAAACCATGGAATGCGCCTCTAAGTAGAATAAATTGGCAGCTTTAATTATAGGAAATAAAAAAGGGCTATATTGATTTCGAACAAAATTTCGATTTGCAATAAAAAGAAATCGGGTCTGGCTATTTTTCACTAATGAGGTAAACCGCCTTGAGTTTTTTGTTTGGTGTAGTTAATGCATCACACATACAAAGAGTTTTTGTTTCCCATTAAAGTATTTTCAGGGCTATAGGTTCTGTTTAACAGGGAGATATTTTTATGTGATATTTGCATCATACAGCGATCATAAAATTGAACGCGACAAATGACCGCGTACCGCAGAGGCATATTACTTCCAGTTGGTGATATCTCATTTAATATCATTAATTTAATTTTTTGTGTTGTGTGAAATAGATTTTCTACAGCGTTTTAGGTTTGTAACATACACGTAACATAAGGCATTCAGGAGGAAACTACTTATGTAAATAATAAAAATACTATTTTCACATAGATTTCCATATCACGATTAGAAAAATATCCATATACGTTAATTATAGGCGTAGAAATTGTAGTCGATTGCAGAAAATGCATTTTTAAACAGGCCCATAATGTAGAACAACTTTTCTAATCGTGATAGTGGAAGCTACGTAAAAAAAAAGTATCTTTTTAAGATTATTTTCGAAAAAAATTCATTACTGACATAGTTAACTACATACACGTAGAAATTGCAATCGACTTCAAAAACTGAAATCTTAGCCAAGCCCAAACTGTGCAATAAAGGATTACAATAATAGAGGAAAGATTTAAATCTTCTGTACTTACCAGCAAATAAAGATTATGATTATTATGATTATTATTATGAAATGAGAAAAAGCTCCAATAAATCCATGTGTTGCATACCATGCCATTTTTCAGTTACTTGCCATACAAATTAAGCATTGTGACGTCATGAAAAATGGATTTTTCTCTATCTCTTTTGATTTAATGGATCTTTAACAGTCAATTCGAATCAATTTTGAGCCCACAGTACTTCATTTTCACATAAGTCCAATTTAACTAAGTTGCCCAGGAACGCAACCGAAAAGTAATTTGAATTGGATTTGAATATTGCGGTGGGGGTATAGCTTTCTCTAGCGAAAAACTCCTTTATACGTAAAGGGCAAAATTGCCAGTATGAAAAAATTGCGGTATGGTCTAAAAACCTTCATTATAAAGAAACGTAGTCCGTGGGAACACTAAGCTGTCTATGCATCTGAGTTTGTGGGAGCAATCGGGAGAATTTTCGCAAAATGCGAGAAAAGCTTTTATGATGTCGCGAAGTTATAAACCAAAGCGGGGCTCAAAAAGTAGAAAAGTCATTGATGCGGAAACATTATCGAAGGGTTTAAAGTACGTTGAAAAACTCTATGACCCTCCGCTCAAGAAGAGCGTCAGAAAAAGAGGAAGCTACCCAGTTGCGAATTTGGAACTTATTACCAGGAGAAACGGTTATTTCACTAATCCTTAAATCACACAGCCAAATTACAAAGAGCAGTATATGTAACTAGTTACATAGGTCATTACTTTCTCATAAAAGTAATGCAGGATGGTAATGGGTTAACAGGTTGAGTACCATGTACATGAATTTGAGATTTGAGTTTCTTGAGAGAACAAAAGGGAAAAACTTTCTCGCAGCGCAATAAAAAGGTATTGAACAACCCTTTGTTTTCCTTTCAGTGATTAGTAGCAATTTGTTGGAGGTGCAGTGCGAGTTAAAATTAGCGAAATTAAAGTGCAAATGATAATTGTCGGTAAATTCTGAAAACGTCTGAAATTGTGTCAAATTCGAAAGCCGCCGGTAAGTAAGATATAGAAAATAAGGAATTTAGTAGGTATTTGAAATAAAAAGGTGTTATAACTAATTTGTGGGAAGAATTGATTCGTCCAGACTGACAGCCTATGCTCTATAACGTTCCAGAGATTATAGTAATCTAACTGCGAAATTCCTACGAGATAAACCATTCACCCATAGGTAATGAAGTAATAAGTTCTAAGTGATGAATTCAGGAACTACTTCTAGGTAATGTGGAAGGTAAGAAGGTAGTTCTAAGTAATAAATTCAGGAACTACTTCTAGGTAATGTGGAAGGTAGGCGATTAGTTACCGCCTATGACATCGCCATGTAAAAGTAATGCGTCTTGTACCATTGGTGGTAATCTAGGCCAGGACTACCCCGCCTTACCATGGAACTACTTCCAGAACCAGTTAGGTAATCTCTTCCCTTCGCAACTGGGTATACGTTGAGCCTGGTGTTAGTGTGAGTACAGACCCTGTAGGAAATGTAATGTATATAGAACTAGTTCTAAAACCAATTATTTTTGAATGGTCAACTAATTACAGTCAGGATTCCAGACAATCTTCTTTTTCACACCCGATGTCATAGGAAGAGTCGACATACGATTCTTCTGAAATACCAATAATCACTTACGGAATTTATGCACAAAAATCGGTTCTCACAACTAACTGCAAACTTGAAATGATTCACTCTTTTTCGAAGTACGTAAGCCAGAAAAACGTACATGAAAACATGCAGGCCTGAATATGTTAATTTTACACTCTTTTCGGTCTCGTTACCTTTTGCATTACCAGTAAGTGGTTACTCTGACAAAATTGTAATGAATTAGAGATTAGTTCTCTGCGAAACCTCTTCTCACTTTTCCTATTGGAGAAGATCTTGCAGCTCAGCCAAGCACATCCACTGGTAGTGAAACCACATATATGAAGTCACAACAGAAGAGGAAACCGCACAGTCAACCTTCTCAAGGAAGTACGCGACGAACATTTCAAGGATCATATTTCGATTATTCCTTCGATGACACCGATTAATATTGCTTTCACGTTAAATCATAATTATTTGAGTTTTTCCGGAATTTGGTGTTTTTTATTACCTTTTATCATTTTTTAATAAAATCCAACAAAACAATAATAGTTTTTGAAATTGAAAGATTTATAATTATGTCCCACAATCATCTGTCCGAAATCACCCTGTTTTAACATTTTGCAAAAAAATGGGTATTTCATTCCTTCCTCTCAATATTTAATATGGACGAGACTTATATTAAAACAGTTTTATAGACCACCAGCCCTCACCAGAAAAATGCTTCCAATCCCAAGTTTCTAACTGAACTCTAATGTGCACAAATTTCTATTCGAAGTTCAAAACTGTCGGAAATCACCCCGTTTTACGGTATTTATCAGGTGCAAGGAAGAATTTCACCAAATTAAAGTGGAATTTAGGGCGTTTATCTCGTAAAAATATTTATTAAAATAGTTTTGAGATAAATTCAAAATCAATTTTTTTTTTATACACATTAGCTTATCTAATTCGTATAAGATTTGCGTTTTAAATTCATTTAGGATAGCTTAATAGCATATGCCATTAATAAATAGAGTTTCCCTCCTAGCCCAGAAGGCGCACAATTTACCCTTTCCCGTATTAAGCGTTCACACATTTCAAAGAAATGTGTTAAGATTAGGCTCCCCGATAAGCATACAAAACATGTGACTGTTAGCAAGGTTAATCTAATCGATAGGGCAAGGAAACAAAAAAATATTTAGTAATGTTAACGCTTAACGTGAATCAGACGACCAGGAAAAGACGATGCTTCGTCACAGCCTTGGACACGTTTAAATCGAAGTTCCCCGCGACACAGTTGACCGCCATACACATGCGATTTATAGGCTGATGCTTACCGTAGTTAGTTCTGGAGAAATTAATATGCAAAAGGGGGACACCCCTCAAGTTGCGGGAAGAATTACGGGGTCGTTCCGAGAGAGATTTCTAAGCGCAAATCTAATAAACCTGTGATGAACAATTAAAAATTAAAACCAAATTATTAAATTTAAAAATAAATCACATTATTAACACCTATCCCTGCTTAATAGGTGCACTAGTCGTAATTACAAAATGAACAAAATACCAAAACTTAAAAACAAAACAAACGAATTAGGTTAGGCTAACGTCGTAAGGTAATGACTACCGGGTTAAAAGCATGAACACTAGGAATGAGATAATATTTTACGAGGTTATGTTACTGATTACAGTGGATTTTTTATCTCTGACTGTACAAAATTATCGTGAAATAACTATCCACCCATCTGTGTAATAATAAGAAAACGTGTGCCAAACCCTGATAGGGTAGTTACCAGATGGAAGCTTGGACGCTAGAATCCAAACTCTGAAAACTTTGGTGACTTCCAGCTCTAATCTAGGCTTGATCACAGTAAGAGATCCTGTTGTGATTTGTCAGTTCTAGATACGAAAAGATAAAAATTATTTGAAAACCAAAAACTGAAGCGAAAATTAGTAATTTGTCATTTCCCCTCCCCCTCCCCTAGATTGTAAAATACAACACATACATAAAATTGGCTATAAGGACAATAAAGGCCATAGCTCAAAATCAGAAGACACTCCAACTGTTAAGATATAAAATAACCAAGAATCCTGAAAAAAATTGTAGCGGATGTAGCGACGAATTATAACGACATCTGTCTTACATCTATCTATATGGTAACGAAATGCACAACATGAAGAATACGGCCTTAGGTTTTCGAGCGTCGGACTATACCCTGGATCATCATTTCCAGTCTTTGGGTTTCCAGCTTTCGTGGTAGAACGCAAGTGGTTAGGCAAATTAGTAATTTTTATGATAAACCTTTTACCCTATTCGAAGTGCAGTGGTTTTTATTATAATAAACTAACCGCAAGACTCATTACTAACTATCAGCCTCGGGATCTTTGGTAAACACCCTGCGGAACAACACAAGTGGTATTATGAACTAAAACTTCTCCACAAGCTGCATAATAAGCTGCTCACACCCTATGAAATCCCAGTGATCCAAAAGGCTACACTGTAAATGATCATTCATATTCGGTCATATTCGGTCTTCAGATGGAGATACCAATCGAGATATCTGGTAGCTCCCTGCTGTCAACACACAAAGCTTCAAATGCCTTAATCAGTTTAAGAAGCTAACCGAGGGGCGCAAATCAGCGCATAATATTGTAAAGTCAGGAATCTTCAAAACCCGAAAACAACGGATTTTCGTGGCATCCCAATTGAAGGAGATCGTCAAAAAAGAATATTTAACCCTGATTTAAGCCAAGAAAGAGTACAATAAGCACCAAGAATTCCACAGAGAGATGCGGCGTTTTATCACTTTTAAGTGTCCGAAGAAGAAAAAAAAATACTTCAATGAAGCTTGGAATAAATAATAATAAAATATATTTGAATTAACTGTCGTTGCTTTATAGCAATAGGCTCTTGGAAACGTGTGGAATTATGGAATCCTTCAAGAGTAATCCCTAAAACAAATTTAGGCAAGACTTGTGATATAGAAAAATAACACTTTCAATAAAGTTTAGGAAAGCTAGGCACTCAATACAATATGAGCCCTACCGCTTATGATTTCTAACTTTGTCTTAGAATTTGTGTCATAAAAATTTAAAAAACCGGCCAAGAGCGAGTCGGATTCGCGCACAAAGGATTCCGTACCATTATCTATAAAAACGGCAAAAAAATCATGTCTGTTGTATGGGAGCCCCACTTAAATATTTGTTTTATTTTAATTTAATTATTTATTTTTAAAGTGAATATATAACTAAATATTCTGTGAATATTTCAAGCGTCTACCTGTTGCCGTTATCAATATCGAGCAAAAATATCACGTTTGTTGTATGGGAGCCCCCTTAAATATTTATTTTATTCTGTTTTTTAGTATTTGTTGTTATAGCGGCAACAGAAATACATCATCTGTGAAAATTTCAACAGTATAACTATCACGGTTCATGAGATACAGCCTGGTGACAGACGGACGGACGGACGGACAGACAGACGGACGGACAGCGGAGCCTTAGTAATAGGGTCCCGTTTTTTACCCTTTGGGTACGGAACCCTAAAAACTGTCTTCATGCAAGTAGTAAAACTCTAGTTATTTGGACTACATGCGTTAGAGTCCAGTAAAGCTGGATGACTTTATACGCAATAAAAAACTTGGACCAGGATCACTTTCTAAAGAGGTGGACTACATGAAATTACATTGAAGCTATATACACTGTAATAACATCTAGTCTTAATTTGTTTGCGTTTACATTAGGTAAAAGGACTTAGGACTCTTTTTTTGGTTAGAATTTTAGCATTATTATGTACAAAATCTTTTACTATTTTATGAAAATTTCTGCTTGATTCTCTTAATCTATTTTTCAAAACCTGTCTTTAATAGATTATTAACCTTGAGTTTCCCTTCTAGCCCAGAAATAATTACCTATTTCAACTGGGATTAGACTCGACACCGACAGGAAAGACATGAACATGTTAGCATCAGATTCACACATAGAGTTGTTAGTAAATTACTGCATCAGTATTTGAGAATACATCAAGAAAAATTAGATAATAGAGAAAAGATGTGGCTTTAATAAGTTCTTAGAGACTTTCAAGTTAAAATGCTCAATAATGCCATTAACTGTGTTTATGCTTCCAATAGTTAGTCCTTGAAGGGTTCAGATGCAAAAGAGGGACGTCTCTCAAATTAATACGTTTTCCTCACTTTCCTTTGGAGTTCAGAAGAGTCAACATTAAAATTTAATAACTGGTGCACGAAAATAACATCGGAGGCTCTGCGTCGCTCTTCCAATGAACTTAAATTGACCAGCTTAAGACGCTCTTGATAAGACGGAGAAATCAGAGAATCATTCCAAGCTAGATCTCTGAGCGCAAGTCTCACGAAGTTACATTGAATGGACTCTAAGCAGCCAATCTAGACAGCATACAAAGAGTTCCAAACCTGAGAAGCATACTCTAGCAGTGGTCTCACCAACGAGTTATATAAACTTGAAAGTTCGAGAATTCCCTGGGCTGTTGTGAAATCCTAAAATACCTAATCAATCTAGTATAGGATCTCACAACATCCAGATGAAGTTCACATATTTCAATAAGAACTTCATTTCTTAAGCATGAAGCCAATTTCCGTGTCCGTGTCCTTAAAATCGGTAACAGGTGCTAACCGAAAACAACAAAGCTTTTTGGGTCAACGATTGCGATGTATAATCGCCCAAACATGGAAGCTTTGTAGGCCAGTACTTGCGGTGGACATTGCTTAACGCGAATAAGTAATTCGATTACGCAGTACTGTCAATCGAGACACCTGCAACCTTGTTATGTTTCATGTTTATTATTTTGTAATTGAACCAATTTTCCCATGAGGAGTGACAACAAATGCGAGGTTTGAAGAAAAATCGAGACCAAGAAAGAGGGCAGTCTTTTTAGAGAAATCACGCGGAATACAATAACGTAGGCAGTTAAAAAATAAAAAGATCTTATAATCGGATATAGTGGAATTTAGTGAGAATAGGAGACCGATGTGCAATTGCACAAATTGAAAGTATATGAGTCACATAACGTTTTTAGGTTTATTTTGCACCTTAAATTTCAAAGCACGTTTTTTTCAGAGGTGTCCCCTGTAGGCCTAATCCTCCCATGCAAGGAAGCAGTAAAAAGACACTTGCAAAAAGTTCCAATAAATCCATGTATTGCATACTTATCGGTGGCAAACACCGAATTTAACACCAAAGTACACCCAGGTACGCAACCCCAAAGTAATGAACATAACCCCGAACTGATGGGGATCAGTGTTGCCATTATAAAATTTCAGGAAAAGCTAGATGAAACTCCATATAAAAAAAGTGGCTGAAATACGGAACCGGGAGCTTTCTTTGTATAATTAATATATAGATTAAGTTAGGAAGAAACTTAGGAAAAAATTAGTGAGATAGTGGAAGAAGATAGATAGATAGTGGATAAAACATTGCTGTGAAAATCAAATAAAAAATAAAACATATAAGGACAAGTGAATGGTGTTTTCTTTAAATAAGTGAAATAAAACTCAACAAACCACAACTGGGCGGATAAGTTTTTTGTTTGAGACATGCTTGGAACCTATTCCATTTCCCCTCTTTACTCTGAAATTACCATATAAGGTTAAATTTATGAAATGTAAATAATGCATGTCCAGTTGGAACTGTTCTAGGATGTTCTTCCCCTTGATACATACTACTATTTCACCCTTTTTATGTCTCATTCTAACAATTTTACCGACATCAAATTTAGTAGCCAGTGGGAAGGGTGATAAAGCTTTCCCCCTTTCAAGGTTAGTGACCATG
>QYTT01084471.1:0-15406 GCA_006980735.1 Dasypogon diadema
TTTCAGCTAAGGGAATAATAATTATTTTAAACAAGGAAATAAAACATTTACGGAAAGATTTGCTTTCCTTTTAGTTTATTTAATTTAAATTAATTCCTTATGTCCAAAAACTTTTTCTCGCCACTGTACCTATATACTTTGATATATGCATCTAGGTGGAAAATGAAGCAGAAATGAACTACCTTTAATATTGAAAGCAACCCAGTCATCTGCATAATGAGCACATAATTCTTAACAATTGTTATTCAAGCAGATAATAACAGGAAATAACGAACCTAATAAGAACATCCAAAACAACAATAAATGCGTTGGATATCTTGAGTTACAACAGTCAATTCAGTAAACCTTAGCATTGTTTGTTGCGGAAAACAGTGCCCTAACAAGCTCATCTATTCCACAAGAACAATCAAAGCGCTTGGTCATCCTGTTGTAATTTATTTTGCTGAGAGTCCCCAGGGTCGTAAAAAAAACAGATCCCTCTGACAGGACATTATTGGGTCAAGCAACATATGTACCAGAACAACTCATACCGACCACAGTGGGGTATAGATGCTAAAAAATAAGTGAACAACAATGGTGTTAAATCTTGCCCTTCTTGACTTTTGCAGGAAGCGATGGCTTTGGTATATGGGCAGCTTTTCCCATTTTTCACGAATATGATACAATGAAGGATTTAAGCTCCTTTGTTCGAGATATATATTGCATTTTTCTCTCCTTTGAGGTGGATTCACCGACAAGCGAAACCTTTACAAAAATGATGACAGGAAAGATTTTTTAAATGCTTTGAACAATGCCTTTTGCTTCGAAATTTTACGTGAATTTATGTACGCGTTCATTGAACAGGTAAAAAAGGGCTGACACGTCAAAAGGGTTGACATGTTTTTAAATCTGGCATAAGATAATTTTCAATTAATTTTGTTTTCAATTAATTAAAGTCATAATAATCAACGCGCAAACAATAGCTTCGGTTTATTAGGGTAAAGTTATTACCTTTTATTATTATAAGAGATCAAAACTTAATCAATTAAAAGTTTTATATCACTTGTAATTAATAAAATAGAGTTTTTATGTGTTTTTCATTTTATAAGCTAAAGAACAGTTTCAACACTTAAAGTTCTGGCTCTCCTCATATTCAAATCTTGTCCATCTTATGCGGCCAATTAAAAAAATAATAATGATGATGATGTTTTCGGAAGTCCAGAAGATTCTGTCTAAGAATTTATCATAGTATCATAAAAAATTGTGTCGTGCAAAATAAATTTAATATCCCGAATTTACCCACGGCGGCTGCCGAGCGGGTTGAGATGCACGTCCGCAGATTTCCTCCTCTGTTGGAGTGGATTCGAATCTTGCAAAGGGCAATTCTACTGACAAAAATTGTACTTGCGAAGCCACTGAGATTGTGCACAGTAAAAAATTTCTTTCCAAAGACTTTTTACTTCTTTGCAGCATTTGTCATGTTAAAATTTCCCAATTTCCTCTTTCCTAAAATTTTCCTCCTACTAAGCTGTGCTGTATGCATCACAGAGTTGTCCACTGAGCTGAGGTAATAGATAACAGTAAGTGGAATAAACGAAGTCCACTAATTTTGGATTAAAGTCATTAAAGTAAGCCTGTTGGGACGCACACGCCGACAAGATACTGTTGGTGTCAATCCAGGTTTTCCGGTCCAACGAGAGATTCACCCTTTCCGCGGTGCCTGCAGTGTTCCAAAGTGGAAAGCGGTCCCGTGGACAAAAACCTCAAACACCGCGGCCTGCACTACCGCTGAAAGCCCAGCCTGCCGCCCTGCATGGAATGGATGCCAGCGTCGATTATGTGATATTCGAGACCCAAGCGCCTTTGCAGCGTGGTAATCAAGAGAGACGTAAGGGTTCAAGCAATAAAGATGAATCGTGGACCAGCAGACCAAGCAGTTCATCCCATTGCAGGTCCTTGGGTACCTTAGCAGAAACGATGTCCTGGCCGGCAGACGCGGCGGACGGGGTCCATTAGGCCACCCAGCATTGGGCAGGAAACGTATCTTCTATTGAAGAGAGGAAGAGAGTACCCCCCGAAATCACGCCCAAATGCACCCTAAGGTGAGCAAACCATCTAGCCAGACCGAATCGCTCCGGAGGTCGCATGTCCAGACATCCAGAAGTCCTGTATGCTGTGTGATAGATAATTGTACCGAACGCTGTGTGTCGTGGCCGAAGCAACACGAAAACATCGAGCAACAATTACAGAAAGACTAGACACAGCTATATAGACTGTGAAGTGTTTATTGTTTGCAGTACAGAGTGAGAAAGATGGAAGGTGTCAAGGCCAGGCGAGGGATCGATTGGCGAAAATTTGAGAAAAAGCATTCAAGACAGTCCTTAAGAGCTTTCTGTTATTACTTGGTCGATGACTATAGTCTTTGCAACACTTTTTGGCGAGAGGAATGCGCTTTATTTTTATTCTTCAGTGTGTTCAGGAATAAATACGTAAATTACTTTACGTAGCTCTTCAAATAATTTATAAACACCAACGAAATGGCTTTTTGCAAAATGGTCTTTTGTTAACTTTTTTGTGACATTTTGCTTCACGCTTTTTTTTTTGGTAAACGTCTTTTTTGTGATACGAATTTTTGTAAATTGTTACTTTAGGTTATGCGTTTTTCGGTAAAAAATGTATTTTGCTGAATAGGCTGCACCCGGAAAATTGGCTTCTTCCGAATTTGAGAAAGGCGTCGTCAATGAAAACCAATAATATTTTATTTACTCTATCGTAAAAAATCTCAAGTGCCAAAATAGAAATACAAGAAGAAAATAAATCATTTCGACACAATAAGTAATTTATGTTTTTTGTAAAATATCTTGTCTGATTTAACGCATATCTAAGTAGCTGTTTAATTTACGAAAGATTTAATCTGACAATTTTTTTTGTATCAATTTGTGTTAAAGGATATTAAAAAGTTTATGTAATTGCTTATGCAATGTAGGGTACTATTGTGTAACATTCAATATCTGACATCCACCACAGCTTCAATCGAAAATTCATAAGCTAATTTATGAGGTCTGTACTGCCTTTTTCTAATCCCCTATAAGGTTGAAGCCCATTTTATCCACATCCGTATTCAAAGCTACTGCAAAAAATCCCAAAAGTAAAGCTTATCTGGGTTGAGAGAGAAACGTTCGTTTTTTTCTCTGGATTATTTTCAACTGTGTAATGCAATGAATACAGAAGAATGTAATCAAAGGCTAATGCTTACACTACGTGCATATAAAGAGCACTGTAACACAGGCGAGTTTTTTACTTTTATTGTATTGAGACCAGAAAATTCTGTATTAAAAGCAGATGCATGAATTAAAAACTGATTTACTTAATATGCCAGAAGAGGATTTCTGAAAGAAATATTTACTCTTTATATAAGAGGAAAGGATTATGGAAGTATTTTAATGAACACGTAAAAAGATGCCCTAAATTATTTGGAAATGTTTTATGGAGGCAAAGTGAATAACATAAATTAATAAAAAGATACGTGAATTTTATTAACATTAATTAATACTATCGTATTAAATGCTTAAAAATAATGGTATACGGTATATTTTTATATTTGTGTACTTGTGTTGTATATTTATATATTTTTATACCCTAGGTATTATAAGTTTAATCAAACCTGGCACTTCTATTGTCTCTTCATGACTGATAAACAAACCAGTAGCTTCTCCGAAATGAACAATACTTGGAATCGTCTGGCTCAATTTTGATCGAGGGAAAAATTGTTATATCCGGTACAATTCATCGATTAGAGGGGACAATGGACCGACACTTGTATAAAAATATTTTACAGCGGCACCTGCCAGAAAAAAATGCCATTTAGGGAGAACCATGTGATATTTCAGCACGACCGGGATCCTAAGCAGACTTCACAAATTACGAAACAAGGGATTTCAGGTTTTGAAATGGGCACCGCAAAGCCCTGACCTAAACCCTATTGAAAATTAATGGGCACATTTAAAAAAAAAGCGTTAGGACCGAAAAGAATTATTTTCATTAATAAATAAGAAATTATTATTATTAGTTACATATGGCAGCCCACTCAAGAAGTGATCTGATTTGAGATTTATTTTGATTCATTATTACACGTGGGAGGTTTGGCATAATGTTCTCGGATGAGACAGGTTCGGAGGACATTTCGGTTGATGGTTTTGAAAGGCTTTTTGCTTCAAATGGTGCCGCGTATATCAGGACTCATCCACTCCCGAAAGGTCCCTGTAATTTCTATTTATAATTTTTATTTTCACTGAGTAACATGGTATGAATAATGTCGGCTGTTATTTCGATATAATCAAAGGCTATAGGCCTAAACAATCTTACCATGGATTTCTCGAGGTATTATTACCTTATGTCAGACCGTATCTTCTACATATCATTAACTTTGTTTTCACTACTTCAGAAATATGCGAAGATCATCCTTGGTATAGGGATACAAAATATAATGCTACTCAGCTATCAAACTTTCGTTCTACAGGCATTTTGCAGTTTCTGTCCAAAGTGATGGAAAGGCTGTTGTTTGAACAGATTATGCATCATATTTCAGTGAACCATCTTTTATTTTCTTGCCAGCATGGTTTCAGAAAGGGGTGTAGCACGCTTTCTGCTCTCTTGATGGTTTTTGAGGATACCAACAATTTGGATTTTCTTCATCTACTTCTTTATCGATGGAGAAATGTATTATTGCTTCTTTTTAATCAGGGGATTCAATTTCTGAGTGGGTTGAACAGTCCGCTGGATTACCACCGAATTCTATTCTTGGTCCATTGCTTTTTTATCTTTATATTAACGACATTAGATAGATCGCTTTGAAAAGTAGGCTTGTAATGTATGCCAATGCCATTTGCGGCGCAATTTCTATCATTAACGGGGATCTTACTTATAGAAATATCGGAGAAATCCCTGTCGATCATAATTTACAAAAATTTGTTGAACACCTCTAATCTTCTCTGTGTGATCCTTGGGATTGTCAGTTGCCTTACAGGGAGAATGTAAGGAATCTCGGAGTGATCTTTAATCAAATCTTAACGTGGAAAGATCATATTACTTACATTACCGCTAGGATATATAGTATTTTAACATTTTGACGGACAAACTCACGCCTGCATGATTTCATTTTTCTGTTAGTTATCGGCTGGCATCACGTATTCGTGAGTTCATTTCCGTGGTATATTATATCGCAATTTGGTACATTAATGCAGTTATCTAGTTCTTATTTAAGCCTGAGTTCTCTGTTTTATATTCTTTACGATGTTTACATTGATATTTCCTCCTAACGATACCCCTTACCAAATCAGAGACCAAGATAAACTATTTAGACAAGTAGGCCGCGTTTATGGTAATGCCATAAACTTATTATTTATTTTATTTATTTCTTTATTATTTATTTCTTTTTTGTAATAATAATGTTAAATATTATTGTTTATTTATTCATTCATTATTTGTAATGTGATTCTTTCTTCTTTGTTATTATTATTTTATTTATTATTCCTTTATTTTGTTTCCTCTTTATAACCAATTATAGTTATAGCTATTTTTATTTTTTTAGTTGTATTTATTTCTTTGAATCCTTTTTTTGTAATAAAATCCTTATTAGTTAAATTATTTTTCCGTTTCTTTCTCTGTTTTCATTATTAGGTTATGCTTCACGGAGGGCTATACTATTATATATATTTTTTTCATGACTATTCCATAAAATTTGTAACAGCATTCGCCTCAATGCGTTGATTAGTGGATTAACTATAAAATTAATTGATACAAAGATTAATGCTTACTGGCTTGGACATATTATCTAATGTCTCAAAGACTTCTCTGTTGTTTGATAAACACTGAAGTGAATGTTTGCGATACCTGTCTTTATGCTTATTACAAGTTATAGGGCAACGTTCAATAGGTTAATAAACTCAACATATCAGAATGTTTGTTAGTAACCTTTCTGCCACCTGGTTAGTTTAGCTTCATTTAACGTCAACCACTGGTTTCTGATAATATTTAATCAGTAGGTTAATTCATTATCGCAATTGTGTTTGGTTAACGTCCCAAGAATGTAATGTGGCGACAATTTTTTGAGCCCCTGACATTAATTTTCCAAGAATTTAAACAGAAAAATCTTCAAAGCATATTTTAGGAAGAAGTTAAGATATAAATTACCATTCTCGACATCCCATTCTTTCTAAAAGTATTGTTGAGATTATTAAAGTGAATTACGTTATTATTTTACATTAATTGATTAATTGGAATGTGAAGAGTGGTAAGCGAGAATCGAATGCAGTACGAATATGAATAAATAAACATAAATTAAGTAACGCAATGATTATGGGTTCGATATTTATTGAATATTTGTTAGCATAATGAACTAAAATAATAATGTGAAATTAATCTATAGCGTTACAATCAGATTTTGTATACATAATCCAGCACATTAAACAATATGTATTTAAGTATTCACTACATCAATTGTTAAGTAAAAGTGAAGTATATACCTGTAAATGTTATCATAACAGTAGTAGGTCTACTTAAACTTACATCCTAACCACGACCAGCGCCATCTTCATTCTTGAGTCGAAAATCTTAGTCAATCGATGTGGATATAAGTTTCCGCCAAAAGAACGGCGGTAGAGTGAGAAGAGGTGGATGGGATAGAGGATGGGGGCTTCCTTCTTTTGATTGAATCGAGGGTCGCAGTAGAAGAACGTGGCAGAAGAGCGTGGAGAAGAAGTAAAGCCCACTAAAAGTTTCTTAGTACCTAGTAAAGTTGATTGCCTCGACACGTGAGCTATAAGCAGCGTAACGCCTGAAATAATCGTGTGAGATACGCTCCTGTGTCTTCCATCGAAGCCAAATATAAGCAGAAATCCATCTGGCGGAGCACCGCGAGACATCGAGGTATAATTCGCGCTACACCCAGATTTGGGAAAATAGATAGGAATTAGGTAATTACAATTCGTTAAGTAATTACACAGATTGTTAGGGATTAAGAAGTGTTAATAAAAATGAAGTTGTGTCAAGCCTCGAGTGTAAATTAAGCCTCGCTTATCCCTCGCCAGACAAACACGATTAGCTAAACCCCTAGGCCCCTTGGGTAGTTGTTTCAAATTATCGGAAATGTGTACGCCATATTTGATCCGCCGTCTTGAATTTGTAAAAGTTATTACCAGATTCGTAAATAGCAAGAGGAACACAACTCAAAATTCACTATTTTTATGTTAATACCGTAGATGAGCTTGGTAAACTGGCCTATATTAATCATCAGAAGTATTTGAACTTATTTTAGGAGAAACTCCGCTGTGTCGTTTTTAAGGTTTACACACTTGCCATAACCCCTTCCCCAAAATTCAGTCATGTATATTTAATAAATTCATCGAAACCGTCACAACTCAAAAGGGATATTTTTAAGGGAAAGAACAAAAAATTCTGTTAATTATCAGGTATTCTACAGTGTAATTTGGTTGCTTAAAGTATCGAATCATTTTAAAAATGTTTAGCCATTCATAAGCTATTTTTTTTTGGTAATTTCTGAAAATCTAAGTTTTTCGAGTTATGTCGCCTTTGAAGCAAGGTTGCGATATATTTACAATATTGCGCGATGTGATGTTTTCTTCAAAAAATTTGAAAGTATTAAGTTTAATTGGTTTTCTAGATTTAACACTAATCAAGCCAAGGTACACTACATCTGCCTTATAAAAATAACGACTTTGATTTTAATACCTCAACGTATGTAAATATAGTTACGTCTGTTATTAGATAATTTATTTTTTATACATCACAAAATAAAGTAGTAATACATTTAAAACTAAAGTGTTATAGGGAATACATTCGGTAATAAAATTCATTTAAAATTGCCCTAACAGCGTGAAATGTTTTCGTACAAGTATAGACTTGAACTACGAGCTTTCTCTTTCTACATGTTCATGAGGGCATAATCATATCCACAGCTTTACACTTGATCCTTTAAGTAGAAAACCTGAAGATTTTTCTCAAGCATCGCATATAATAGGATATTTGGCGGTGTGGAAAGGACGCTTTCTTAGGGAATATGTTCCGGTGTCTAAAGGCGTGTAATCATGCAAATTGTGCCTTGGGAAAGTTTTTTCCATGAAACACATGACGCAAAAGTAAGAAAGTATTATGTAAATTCACACAACAAAAGAATATCCTTTTCTTATTCTCCGACAACCTTTTATCCCAGAAAACATGAACCTAGTGAGTACGTTTGCGGGCAAGGAAATGTACATTTTACGTATACTATTCAAGTTGAACCAACCTACGAATGAGGCCAGCGAGCTTAAGAAATGAATTTTTCACCCTCAAACCTTACAACTTTGTACTTGGTGATGAGATGTTTTCCATTCTTCCTTGTGTAAATAAGAAAAAAAAATTATTTATGATAAACATAATGAAATTTGAGATGAAACACGAGATAAAGCTACTTATATGAAATGTGTATCAGCATATATATTGCCTTGGTTATAAAGAATTCATTTTTTGTGGTATGCCCATAGATATCAATCCAGTCACAAAGCACAAAATTTATATTCTTTCATTATTCTGGAAGAAATCCTTTCTTTTATCAGCAAAACTGACTCCACGAGAATGTGGAATTTCCACAATTTGTGGAAAATGTATGACAGTGGCTTTAACTGGGATTTTCTTCGATTACTTTAATGAAAATTTTGTCACCAATAAATTAATCAGTGTTGCAATATAATGAAGCAAGAAGCAACACCAATCCTCCTTGTCCATAAATCGGGAAAAGTATTTTTAAAAGTCTTCCGCGTAAATACTGCATACCTAATAGTTTGTAATTTAGACAACATTTTTTCTTTTGTCCGTTAAGGATTAAGGATCAAAACGATGAGTGAAAAATATCACTACATTATCACCTGCTGAATACCGTGGATTCTGAACCTATAAAATTGTTGCAACGCTCAATAGCTTCTCACCAGAGCCGGGACTGGGATGAGGTAAACAAAGCAATTTTTCGATGTTATTATTTTAATGTTAGGCTTATAATTACAAAACTTAGATAGGGAGCAAAATATTATAACCAATACCACAATACTCCTATATCATCAACAAGCAAAAAGCGGGTTACAAAACAAATACAGAGCTTCATTACTAGTTTTAGATATTCACGCAGAAAGATTCCTTGTTAGTGAAATGAACGATGAAGGGCGAGGTTAACATCCCCCGTCACGAGTGCAATTCAAAGGCAGGAGGACTGATATCTCGGGAACTAGATGAAATACAAGTATGTGTGGGGTCTCAAATATAAGGAGGAGATGGCCTCCACACATTGGTATGCTTTTGGGCTCAAATGAAAGAGGGATGCATTCTCTACACGGTAGTATAATAAAATGTAGTAGTTGACTGGCGAGGGGGCATCCAAAAACGCAATTGAAAGGTAAAAGGGCTCATTTCTCGGGAACTAGATAGGATATCGGTACGTGTTTGGACCCAAAGATGTGTTCTCTATGCTGGAGTAAAGTAATGTGTGCTGGTTGCAAGGGGAGGGGGTGTTCAAAAACGTAGTTGAAAGTTTTAATTGCGCTTTTTAACACCTCATCGGCTTGCAACTGCTCCATTTTATTTTTTAGTTAAAACAGGTGCCGATATCCTGTTAGTTCCCGAGATATCAGCCTTATAACCTTTCAGTTGCGTTTTTGAACACTTCTTGTCCTGCAACTTCTACATTTAGTATATTATCGTGTAGAGAACTCATCTCTCTTTCATTTGAGCCCAAAAGCATAGCGATATCATGTCTAGTTTCGGAGATATCAGCCCATTCACCTTTTGACTGAATTTTTAAACGCCCCCTCGCCTTATAACTATCATATTTTATTGTAGTATCGTGTAGAGGTCATCTCCTCTCTTTATTTGAGACCACAAACGTACTGATATCTTGTCTAGTTCCCGAGAAATTTAGCATCCATGAGCGGTTTAATAATACTCATGGACACTCGTGTGCGCGTGCGTTTGGAAATTAATCAAATGTTCACTCATATGCGCACGTGGAATTATTCAAACACACACGCTCGTGTGCGCATGCGTTTAACTTACAATTGCACATATTGCTCACCTATGCAGGCTGGCCTGATATCTATCTGGAAGATTGATAGATTTTTCGTGGTGAAAACACTGAAAATCACGCGGCGTACACTTCGAAACCGGCAACGATTTAAAGGCAATCGCGAATTGATGAACCGATTTGACAGATTTATAAAAAAACAAAAACATAAAGCTCAGGGGACAACCCTATGATGCACACAGCACAACTTAGGTGGAAGGAAATTAGGAAAGAGGAGATTGAGATATTTGTCAGGTTAAAAAAAATATAATTATTGTCAATAGATTTGCCTCAACCACTGGTATCCGCAGCGCCCTGTGTAGGATTTGAACTCACGACAACAGAGAGGAAGATCTGCAGACGTGCGCCACAGCCCGGTCGGTTACCGTCGATTTTTTATATTTTCTATCTTCATAATGGGATCCAGAGGGACAGGCGCGTAAAAGACACAAAAAATACCCTTATTCTCACAGTAACGCAGTTAAATACATAACAATATCGCCATTTTTATTGCAAATTAAAAATATTGAATGATGAATCATATTCCCATAAAATACTTGAAGTTAAAGTAAAAAGTATTTGCGGCCTTTGAAACGAACTGGTTTCATTTAAATAATCACAACAAGGGGGACACTTTACAGTCAAGATTTTACACTCTTTGTACAATTCTTCATGACTTTGTACTTAATTTTCCAAACATGCATTTGTTTTTAGTTCTAGGTGCGACCTTTGAGTCTCAGAAGTCCAAAACATGTTTTTTGCAGTTATTAAATAAGATGGGTTTGCCAACAGATGTAGGTACAAATTAAAATTAAAATTTATTTTTAATTTTAACTGTTCTTCGATTTTACCAATACAATTGCTCTGGTAAAATAATATTTGATGAGGTTTTTCGAAGAAATTTCTCACCGCTCAATGCATATGCCAGTTATAAGACATAATCTCGTTCTGAAACTTCTGTTCTAAAGAAATATTTTTCAGAAGTTTCTTAACCCAAACTATCTGTTGGTGGAATCATTTACCATATTCACTCCCGCTACCATACATTGTCGGTATTTTTACCTTTCCGCTTCCACCTTTATGCTCGAAACTCCGCTTTTCATGAGTTGTTGTTGGCATTTGCCATTAAAATAAAAGGATTAGTGTGAAAGCTTCCAGGAACCTTAAGGATATCCAAAAATTTTTCAACAGAAAGGGGAGTTATATTTTTGGTAAAATTCAAGCTTAGACGCAAAGTGGACGTAAAGGTACATCTAAAGATTTATCAATTTACGGAAGTGTCTCTCAGCCTGACTGTAATGGTTATGTGCATTTCTATAGAAAGGAGTAAGGAGTAGTAAGAGTAATATTTTTCGAAGAACCCCATGAAATCGTAAATTTGTAGGCAGTAAATGGGGATTTTTGTTCATTCTTTTCTAATCGCATTTTCCGATTATGAGCTTCAATAAAATTCTCCAGGAACTAATTAAGGACCCGAAGCTCATTATTTTAGTCTTGTGGGATGAACTTTAAATGAGATCATTAATTGACTCAGGGAGATTGTAGCTCTGTGGGTTATAACAGTAGTAGAAAGGTACAGGGTATTATTCTTCCATTTTTATTTCCTTTCGTTCTGAAAAGAAAAACCCCAAAATTCCCCAAAAAGGTCAGTTAACGTCGGTAATTTCGGTACTTAAGACTCGTCTTTTGTTCGTAATTGA
Organism: Dasypogon diadema; assembly: GCA_006980735.1. Classification (NCBI taxonomy): domain Eukaryota; kingdom Metazoa; phylum Arthropoda; class Insecta; order Diptera; family Asilidae; genus Dasypogon; species Dasypogon diadema. Next base: position 11,788 of record QYTT01084471.1, read on the forward strand.
ATTTAAATACCCAACAACTGGGGGTGAAGAGGTAACAGAAGACAAATCACCTTTGAAACTCCTCCGATTATGGTTCTTTTGTTTTATGTTGGGCAAAACAGAAAATTTGCTTTCCTCTAGTGCCAGTGGCAACTAAATTTCAAGCAGATAATTTATCAATAAAACCACAAATAGGAGGTATTTTTGAAGTTATATTTAGCCATATGTATATATTTCAATACTGCTTTCAGAAGTTTAGCATGTTTGATTTTCTATAAAAAATGGGACTAAAGCTCATCCATAGCTCAGGCGAAAAGGAAAATAGGAAGGGGAGAAGAGGAGTTAGGATGTCGATTGTAGGTGTCGGTGCACATTCAGTTTGAACAACTGTGGCTTCTTCCACATTCGTATAGTTCTGCACAGGAAAGATTCACGGGATTTCATTGTTTTTCTAGATCTTGTCTCGAGAACGAAAGAGTGGAGATGGCTCGATGCATGGGTATCACGCACAGGAATTGATATACAAGGAACCAGACTAGAGATTTCGTTGGAACAATATCCATTGAAGTAGCGATAAAAGAGCGTAAGGTATGCGACATTACATCTCCGCTTCGAAGAATCGATTTTAGAAGTTGTATAGTCTTGTCGCCAATGAGCTTGAAAGTCTTCTTTTGGACTTTGTCCAACGCTAACAATGCAGTTCGAGTCTAGGTCTTGTAAATGAGCGCTTGGTCAAATGGGGTGAAATATTTCTTGCATCGTTGCAGAAAGCCCAGGCCCTTCATCACATTCGTTGCAATAGTTAAGATGTGATCCATCCAACTAAGATTATTGGATACGTGAACTCCTAGAATGTTCAAGTTAGGAGAGTTTGAAATACTCACCCCATTGACAAAGAGTGGTGATGGAGGATTTGGGGTTCATTTGGGAGAGATCAGACAGCTTTGGCGAGAATTTTTCTAATGTCGTCGTTAAGTAATCCAACCATGTGTGCTCGATTATTATCAGTGGCATTTAACAGGATCGAAGTGATTGCGATTGGCCTATAATTATATATCAGAAGCAGGGGTGAAATACCATCAGGCCCAGTGGCTTTGGACACGTCCTGGTTCACAAGAACTTTATAAACGTGTGTGGAAATGTAGCGGGCCTTAAATATAGTCGCACGGAGATGGCGATGGTGGCACTTGGGTACAAAGAGGAAGATGCGAACTTGAGGCGAAATTAGCAGCCAGTAGATTTGCATTTTCTAACGAGGGGTGGTATGGAATAAGTAGTGAAATTATTCTTGACAGATTTTACAAGCGACCAGAAACCTTTACTACTCCTGGGGCATGCAAACGCTCTTCTTCTTATGTCCTGGTCAAATTGAAACTTGGCTTTGCTAGCGGTGGCATTGCATTAATTGCAAGCCTCTATATAGATCTGCCTAGTTTCAGGACACTTGTTTGCCTTATAGGTTCCAAAGGTCAGTTCCTTATTCCTCACAGTTTTTTACAGTCCTCCGTATACCAAATGTTGTTATTTCGCCTAAAATGTTTATATCTGTGAGGAATAAAGGTATACAGCAGTACTCAACGTCCTTTGAGGCAAAACAGTCAATCCAGTTGTTTTCTTTGAAGAATTCATTGAACCCAGACAAGTCGGCCCGTTTAAAGTTCCACACTAGCCTTTTGGATGGTAGATTAGAGGGCTTCAAAGAAGATGTGGAAAATTGAGCTGATATGAGACAATGATCTGAATTACCAACAGGAGAGGTAACACTAATTGAGTACTTTTCGGGATGAGTAGAGTAGAATAACCCTATGACCCTAAACGTCAGGAATGACGTTCGCATATTCAAAGTGAAATATCCTTTTTTTGATGCAGTTTTACTACCATTTGTATGATACCGATTGGATCTGCCTATACTGAGCCAATCTGATCAAGCGGATATCGCTATTGTACCTTCTAAGGATTCCAAAGATATCTGGAAGTGGCTCTTACAACTTTCTCTAAGGAGGAAATTAAAGAAATTGCACACTGCCTCTAATCCAGAAGAGATCCAGCGAGGGCTGAGAAGCAGAGGGTATCTTCGGACAATCCTTTTAAAAAGCAATGTTCTTCGCCTACAATCAATGAAATTACCGACGGTATATAACTGGAGATTCTTACAGATTAAGCCTGTGTATCTAATTCGAAAAGCTTGACAGAACTAAACAGGATAATTTTATAATTTTTACGTACAAGGGGGTATACATACGATGTCCTTAATATTTAAATATGTCTAAAATTACATAAAATGTTTTTTATATACAGGGTGTTCCAGTCAAAGTGGCCAATCGGTTGTCGAATAATAGGTCTTTAAGAGACGGGGGGGGCAGAGAGGGGGGGACAAGCCTAACTCCTTTCTATATAACGGGAATTAAACCTTTTACTCATTCTCCTACTTTTCTTCCTTTGTGAATTTTCAGGTTCGATAAATTAATTTAATTTTAATTTTATTTTAAATTTTCAATTTATTAATTTATTTCGATAAATTAAGTAGTTTTGTTTAATTTTAAATTTATGCATAATATATACATCGAATTTTATAATCTACTGCATAAATTTTCTACTTGAAGATTTCTTACTCAGGGCCAGAATTTGTAGCTTGAAGGGTTTTGATTTGGACATAAAATGCGCGGCCGATAAAAAAAGTTCGCTGATCCAAAACTCTTCAAGCTATAAGCCCGAATAATGAAATCTTCTTTATTAATTTTCTAAGATAGAAAAGTTTGGTATTATATATCTCGTCAGCTCATGTGCTCCCATCTTAAAGAACTCATAAAAAAAAGTTCGATGTTACTGCTCCAGCCCGCTTTATGGGTTGTATTTTAGATAAGACTCCATATATTGTTTTCCGAATCATTATTTGAAGTTCGTACCACAAATCAGGGATTGCTATCAGTTGCGAGGAATAAAGGGATTTTCGCTGATGGCAAGTAAGAGCTTATGCAATTATCTATTGAAAAATTTGCCGTACTTTTTTTAAGGTATTGCCTAAGCTCAGAACCCTATGATGCACACAGCACAACTTAGGTGGAGGGAAATTAGGGAAGAGGAGATTGGAAAATTTTAACCTGACAAATGTTGCAAGTTAGCCACAATTTTTGGCATCAAACATTTCTGTGCAACATTTCCAGTGGCTTCGCAAGTTCAATTCTTGTCAGTAAAATTCCCTCTCAACCACTGACACCCAGGTATATCGCCGTGCCCTGTATAGTCTTCGAACGCACGCTAATAGAGGAGGAAATTTTGCAAACGTGCACCTCAGCCCGCTCAGCCACCTGTGTCGGTTATCAAAGGTTTTGCTGTTTGAACTTAGGAAGTGTTAAAAAAATAATAAATAGGTGTTTAATAAAAAAAATTAGGAAGTGTTTAAATAAAAGAAGAGAAAAAGGCAATGTAGACGAAAATTAACTTGGGCCATATTTTTTTCTAGCTGATTTCTCTAAAAGCATACGAAAACATATTTTTTAATGGTATTTTCCCCCTATCATTTTCTGCTACGTCAGCATAGAGAAATATGTATATTTTTAAACAGCAGAAACCTACAAGTGTATAGTTTTCCTTGGAAAAAATCAGAAATAACCCGAGTCAGAAACTTCCTCTCAACCCT
>QYTT01084471.1:15426-32052 GCA_006980735.1 Dasypogon diadema
CTGACACCCAGGTATATCGCCGTGCCCTGTATAGTCTTCGAACGCACGCTAATAGAGGAGGAAATTTTGCAAACGTGCACCTCAGCCCGCTCAGCCACCTGTGTCGGTTATCAAAGGTTTTGCTGTTTGAACTTAGGAAGTGTTAAAAAAATAATAAATAGGTGTTTAATAAAAAAAATTAGGAAGTGTTTAAATAAAAGAAGAGAAAAAGGCAATGTAGACGAAAATTAACTTGGGCCATATTTTTTTTCTAGCTGATTTCTCTGAAAGCATACAAAATTCAGTATACATTTTTATTTACCTTTGGGCATGAACATTATATTTTTTCAACGTCGTACAAGGGGACTGCGTCCATAATACGATGCTTTTAAAAAGTGGCTAACTGTGGGGTACTCATCTGCTCCCAACTGTCTAGGATATTTTAGACAGATCTTTAAGGAGGTAGTTTCAATTGGGTTCATTACTGGAATAATTGATTAATTTTGAGTGTTCACTATTATGTTTCAAATATAAAATCTCTTGGTAACACTTTTAGTACGAAAACATATTTTTTAATGGTATTTTCCCCCTATCATTTTCTGCTACGTCAGCATAGAGAAATATGTATATTTTTAAACAGCAGAAACCTACAAGTGTATAGTTTTCCTTGGAAAAAATCAGAAATAACCCGAGTCAGAAACTTCCTCTCAACCCTTGAATCATACATACATTTGTTTTCCATATTTCAAAGCAATAAATTCCTACTTTGTATTGTTGAAACTTTTATGTTTCATATTTTCAATATTTTTCTGTCGGTGCTCTGGAACCACATAAGAGGTGTGGAGAAGAAAGCACTTCAAATAAAATTGCAGTACGTATGAAAAATGTGTACATATATCTCGTCTTTCCTTTGATCTCAAAATGCAAACGTATGCTCTTTCTGGTCGAATCGAACTACAAAACCAAAAAAAAAGAAAAAAACAAATGGCAGAAAAATGAAATACGACGAAAGGTATTGATATATAGGTATGTATACTTGTATATATATATATATTGATATTTCTTCAAAATCTACGAAACATATTTTCCACAAAAATTTTCAATATCTCTCACAGCTTGATTTAGTATAGGTGTGCTTCTAACCGCAATTACTTTTATTAAGTTTCCTGGGAAAACCGATCAGGACACTTTTTAAATTCAAAACGAAAATTATTGTCGCACTGGACGTATTGACAACCAACCAAACAGAATTAATTGATAATTTTCAGAAATTAGTTCATTTATAAATCCACTTCTATGCAAAAGAGAATAAGATTACAAGTTGGAAGGGCGCAAAGCCAGCAACGTTTTAACTACAAAACAGTGTTGGTACCATTTAGGGATATAACTGCGGTTACCCTAAGAATAGAGATGTATGCCTAAGAGTGGGAGTATTAAATTGAATTCATCTTGTAACAAACTCCATTATTTCCTTCACTGCTGTTGCCTTTATCGTAGCAATTTGTATCTTTGAAGAGAACTGAAGGACCCATTTACAACTTTATTACATGCTAATCATTCCTTGTAGAGACAAACCCAATTTTCTTGTATGTGTGGTCTGTAACAATTACTTTGTCGAAATCTTATAATCTTATCCTATAATCGATGCCATAACTTCTTCTGCTTTTACATAAATTAACTCGTATTCTTTTGGCAGAATAACACTGATTAAATTTCAAATGTGGTATTAGACTTCAAATGTGGTAGGCATTTTTAGAGAATTCCGGGATTTGAAGAAATGTTATGCCCTGGGGCAATTGTAAATGGTTTTGAGCATTTAACTTAATATACAACATGCTTTTACTCAATTATATCTGTCAGACCTAAATTAAAATGAAGACGGCGCGGCGTGAACAATTCAGAAGTGGATTGGGCTTTATAATGATTGTTACCTCACTCGTCAATAACAATATTAACAAAAGGGATATCAATATTAAAATCACTCCGATATTTCATTTGGAATTTGGTTGCAATAGGTGCGCTTAGGGTGCATCTTATCTCGAAAATGGCTGTCAACTTCGAGGGTTACATGAGCATTCTAAAGCATATTCCTCATCTTAAAATCTGTTATATAAATGATTATATGATCAAAAGTATGCTTTGGTATTCAGAACCTTGCTTCCTGATTGAAAGGAGTGGGAAGGCAATTGCGCTCTTTTTGAGTCTAAAATGGTTCACTGACGGATCGAAAATGTATTATGGAACCGGATCGGGAATCATTGGTCCCAATACCAGAGTCCCAGTTGCGATAGACATGTGGCTCCCTGTCTTCTGGGCTAAAATCCATGCCATTGCGACCTGTGCCCATTTAAGCCTTAACCAAAGCCTGAAAGGTGCGAACATTGCATTCCTTTCTGACAGGGCACTTAGGCATTTAGGGCACTCTTTTCCTGGTACTTCACTTCGAGGTTTGTCGGGGAATGTTCTGTAACCCTGCAACGTTTGGCTGTGAACAACAGAATAACAGTCTGTTGGATACCTGGAGAAATAGAGGAGAATGAAGCTGCTGATGAGTTGGCAGCTGATTATCTTCTCTACTCCACGATCCCGAGTCTTTCTGGAGCATCGGTTAGTCTACCAAAGGTATTATAAAAAAATGGGCTAATGATCTCCAGCAGTCCAGTTGGGAGAATATCCCCGGCTTGTCAGAAAGTTCTAAAAAGCCTTCCACAATCACCTGACCTGAACGCTATTGAGCATTTGTGAGCTTTATTAAAGAAACAGTTGGGTAGTCATAATATTTCTAATATCGGCCAACTGAAGACTCTACTAAAGGAAGAGCAAGAGCAAATAGATCTTGTAGACCTTTGAGACAAAGGATTGAGGAAATACAAAAAAAAAAGGCTCTTGAAGAAAATATTAACTGTTCTACTCAAAGTAATTTGTTTTTAAAGAAATATTTCCTTAATGCAATACAATTTTCTCGCAATGCCCAATGCAATGGAAGAGCGACAAAAAATAATAAAATAATTTAATGATGAGTCGGGGTTCAATTCTCATCTTTGCCGGACAAAAGCACGATAAAAAGTTAATACATCGGCTCGCGTGAACGTGCTAGAGGCTAGAGGACGAAATGTTTCCTTAATTGCGGCAGTTAATATACGAGGAATAGTATGGCATGCAGTTATTCAGTAGTCTACAGTCAACTCAAATATTTTCTGCGGGTTAATGCAGAAATTGGAAGACGATAATCGGGATGAAGTTTGGTTGATTTTGGACCACTAATTAATATTATCTGATTTTTTTATGAATATAATATGTATAGAAGTATTTAATTTGCAAAAGGATTATTTTTATTTGCAAAAGGGTGAATTTAATTTGCATAAGAATGAATTTAATTTGCAAGAAGGTGAATTTAATTTGCAAAATGGGGAATAATTGGGTTTGCAAAAGGGTGAATTTAATTTGAAAAACCTGTAGTATACTCTGCATATGGAGATTATTATAAATCTAAATAATCGTTTACAGTGGCCAAAAATATCATACAGAAAAATACATTACATAACAATTAATAGAGAATAAAAAACCTTTTGATACCTGTGCGTCTGCTTTTCCGCACCACAATTCAGAAACACTTTGAAATTTACTTCGTTAAACTCTTGTTGCAGAGTTGCCTTACTGAGCTTGCAGTATTCACATATGACATTGGTTTCTTTATTCTAAAACGAAAACCCTCCCGATCTATAAAATTGCTCAATACAAAAATAACTACAAAAACACCAAATATTACTTAAACGTACAATTTTTCTTTATTTATTTATAAAGCTTTATAATTTTTATAAAGCTTTTTTTCGTCATGGATACAATGATAAAAGATGCGTCCACAGGTTCCGGATGATAGGATGGCCCGGAAATACGTAAGCTGCGAATACGTAAGAGTAAATAGCCGCGAATAATTAACTACATACTACAACTTTCATACATTTAGGATATAATATACTTGGTCTAAACCTTTTATATCTCCTTTTCTTGTTTTGCATTTTATTTTTTATTTCACACAGTAAAATTCTATCCAAATAAATAAGGAAATAAAACTTTCCAAAAAATTTTCCAAAGCAAAATATATGTGAAATCAAATTTTACTCTTTCTGACCCCTGACGAATGTATACCCTTTGATCTGACTACGAAACACGTAATCTATGAAAAGGGATCAGTAAGGTGAGCAGGGAAATGGCAGATTTAACCTAAAGCACCATTTGCATCGTGTGAACATTAGACATCTTAAAGTACGATGAAATCTGCCCTCATCCCAAAGGGTTTTGATGTAGGAAATAGACTCTCGGGTCAAATTTATTGTTGTAAAAGTGTAACGTGTTGATTCCCTTCATTTATATCAAATAATGTTGAAAGAGATGTAAAGGGAAATCGGATTGATAATGCCTGGAGTATGTTTATTCTCAGCAACAACATTACACGATATTTTAGGCTTCCTTCTATACCAATACATATTAGAATTTTTCTTAAATTTATATCTCATACGACCTTTCCTTTTCAGTGGGGTATCCTTCCTTCAGTTAAAATCATGGGAAGGATTATTTGGAAATAGTTCATGATTATTGGGATAACCTTCTTGGGGATTTTCGATATTTTATGGATAACAGCCCACAGTTTGGAGACTATAAATTCCCTTCAGCATTTGGGAGAGGTATTTTATCTGTAAATATTTTATCGACTCGAAAGGGTAATTTAAGAAGATTTTTCAAATTGTTTTGAATTGATTAACTTTACATTAAGGTTTACAAAGTTAATATGAAAAATAAAGGCCTTAGTGTATACCATTCTATTAAGAAATTATCCATTATTGCACTTGAAACAAAATAAAGATTTCATCGAGTTTTTCCAATGGACATATTACTCAATGGTATTTCCCATTTGTACATAAAAATCAGGGTGTTTAAAAGAACTGTATTTATTTGTGAAATAAAATCGAATTAGTGCTACTATTTATAAAAACAGGCAATGGAAAGTTTTTTAAGTTATTTGAGAACAATGTTGGGGATTGAACGTATTCTACAATTTATATTTTTAACTTTATTGGTGAATCTAGAAGTGTATGGATAGAACAAATAGTAATGAGTTCAATACTTGGACCTTTGCGACCAGTTTTAATTTGCAAAATACTAAAACCATATATAAGTTCTATAAACTGGTTGATAAATAAAAAAATTAGATCAACTCCAGAATTAAAATTCTATTAAGTTAGAATAAATAATTTGGTGATCTACAGTAAAGTTTACTGACTATAAGACCGCTACGTTACGATGATCACTGTTTTGTGCAACCTTCTTAGTATGCAGTAGAAATGAAATGTTTTATATAAAGGGCTTAATAGAGAAATTGCTCGGTAGTTATTGCAGGTAAAATGATCGCGCCTTTTCAGGAATTAGAATTACAATGCATTGCTGATAAATCTCAGGTACCACTTCTTTCTGTAGCATGCCCAATTTCAGTATATTGATACCATTATTAGTTCTCTGCTGCGGAACATATAAAACATTTCGCGAACAAATAGGCCCTACCGGTGCATACAGATGAATCAATTACAATAATTCTATACGAGATCAAATCTTTAATAAATATCCCACAGCAAACTTCACGCCTCAAATTTAAAATTGATAGTCGTCGTTGTCTAGACGTCTCGTTATATATGATAGCATATTATCAAGATGGAAGTTTGTCACAAGATTGGCTCTGTTCTTGTGAACGACCTTGCACAGATTATAACTACTTTGAAGGACACCAAATAATTGGTGCAAATCCTAGTAAAGATCTGACTATGGACGAATAATTCAGCATTAATAAAGTTATCAGCAACATCATTAGGAAAGAGTAAAAAGAGGAGGGGTCCAAATTGGTTGCCGTGAAGGAACTAGAATTTCTTTAGGCAAGATATTGTCAATTTTCATTTTCACATATTGTATCTAAAAATTTTCTAAAATTTTATTTTTCTTGCTTTTTTTTTACTATATGATGTTTGAAGAAGAGGTTCCGCAAATTATGACAAAATTCAATATAGGAAAAAGTCTAGAGCTACAAAAGTAAGGGGAATCCAACTGTAAAGAGATTCCAAAAGAAAATTTAAGGGGTTAATTGCACCAAAAAATTTTCTAAATTTCCATTTTTTCCTTCTCAAATATTATGAAATTTTATGTATTAAAAATTCTAGAATGATAAAAGTAAAGGGAATATAACTCTAGAAATATTGCAGTAGAAAGTGTAGACGGATTTTTGTCGAAACATGATTTCTCAAAACGGCGGACAAGATTTTTCGAAAATTATATTTTCGATTTTTATAACAACTTACATACATTTTTTTATTACAACTTACTTATTAAGGCTTCCCTTGTGCACTGAACTACAGAGAAATCACGTCATTATTTTATTTTACAAGCTTATTGGTGTCAAGATCTTTATCGATTTTTGATCATTTTTATAAAAATGCATGCCAGCAAGCTAAATTTCAATCTTTTGTCTTCATAATAGTTCAGTGACCAGTTTTATTTGTTAACTTTAGAATTTTCTTTATTTAGATTTTAGTTATGAAAAGTTATCATATCAATATCAATAAACTATTTCTTTAAAATTAAATCACTAAGCGCGGTGTGCGAGACAATGAAAAGAAATGAAAATTAAGAATGAACTGTCAAAATTATATAAAAAGTACATTCAACTCATAATTGTAATAAGAATCAATTAATAAAAAGCAAATATGAAAACTTACCTCTTTGGCAAAATCTCTTGATGAGCAACCCGTGCATATCTCCTCGAACAACCTGTAAAAAAAACCGGATCAATTCCATTTGAAATTTCACGATTTGATGGGCATTTTGTATGCAAGTCAGAGGATTTCATGTGTCCCAACGAAATTCCCAAGCGAAAAGGGGAGACTGTAAAGGCAAGATATCTAGCTCAAGGACATTTTGGCAATATCGCTCAATTATCGGAAAAAATACTTCACCACACCAAAAAATTACTCACACTTAACAAAATACATATTTACGGTTACTCACATGTGATTTATCCATGGAAATAAGAACTGATTTATCTTTATCCAAAGAGTCAGAAGATTTAAATGACAGCTCACGTGCTGGCAACTTTCCGAATGTGAAGATCGCGAACTAACACATTTCCCAGCCAGGGCTAGCAACGCCGCCAAGGGGTGAAATTAATCATTAGAGATCTGAATTTGATTAATTTTTTCACACACTTTGCGAGAAAAAACAATACAAAATATGAGAAAAAGAGATGAAGAAAACTTTAGACAAATCTCCAGCATCGAGAAATTTACCTCATTTGGTAGATAGAAAAAATAAAATTTGAAAATTTCTGAAAGTGGATAGCAAAATCAGATTAAATTAATCTGTGATAAATGTGAATTTATACTTGCCCGGAAAATTATTTTTATTCGAGAAATTCCCTTTTTTTTGCTGGAATTATGCAAAGTTAATGCAACGAATATAAATAGAAAAATCTAAAAGCTGAGAATTATGTATTGTAGAAGGAATTTACCTTCCACAGAATGTAATTCAAATTTGAACTGTAGCAGTCTCGCATTTTTCTGGAATTTGAGACTATATAAAGGTCCGAGTTGACCATAGTCAATTTTATACTTTTTTAGAAAATATATAGAAAAATAGAATCAGAATAGAACAGGGAATTAAGGTGGTGATAAAGTAATGCTTGGTGAACTTATAATTTGGACTTTGGGAAGATATTACTGGACTCGATTTTGAACTTAGAAAAATTTTGGATTCCTGTGGACTGGACTGAACTTCGTTGACGACTTGGCGCATCTGGTTTCAGAGTAGATTAGTATCTTTTTTGATATGAGTATTTTTTTTAATACTTCAAACAACGCCGATATCTAACACATTTAAACCAAACCAGAAAAAAGAGTGAAAAAGGTAATCCCAGCCGATCTTTGGTGAAGGGATTTCCATTGGCTATTGTCTGGTAATTTGTGCCGTGTTGGAAAAGTTGGCGTCGAGCTTTTTTCAATGTTTTCTTATATTCGATATCTTGTATTGGTCAAATTTTGTGATTGAAATTACTAACACCATATTGCCTCTCTCCAAGCCCTGGGGATATACCCAAGGACATGGTTGACCCTAAACTGTCTAACCAGCAATAGTGTCAGTTCATCGGACCCTTGTTGCAGAAGGATAGGGAAAATGTCATCCTCACTTGGTAATTTGTAGGCTTTGAGCAAGCTTATGGCCCATTTAACCATTCTATCAATGAAGATGTGACCTGAGAAGCCAGGCAGAACATTAGGGGAGTCGCAGTTAAGCGCGAAGTGGATTGCTCGGTATTGTAACTTACTTACCAAATACATTAGCCCTTAGTTATAATTATGTTTTGATCTCTACTTCTACGACTGTCAGCTTTAAAAGGCGATCTACAATGATGGAAATCAAAACTAAAGAACGGCTGTAAAATCGGGAAATGTGATCCACTTGTTACACACAAAGAAATTTTTCCACTACAAACGCAAATGACCAGTGTAGTATTAGAAACAAATAGATTTGAGCAAGGGGTAGACACATTTCTTAATCCAAAAAGCTTAAAACCATGTTAAGCAGTTCTGAGGAACCTGAAAAAATATTTACTACTTCATTTGTTAACTTTCACAACATTATGTACAAGCAGATATTGGACTATATTAATATGAAAAATGCTATTTCTGTCTGGCAATCTGGATTTCGTCCTAAACATAGTTGTGAGACTGCACTCCTAAAGGTTACCACTGATATTCATGAAGCCCTTGATAATGATAAGTTAAGAGTGCTCGTCCCGCTGGATTTTAGTAAGGCTTTTAACTCTGTGAATCATCTTAAACTCTTCTTGAAACTTCGTGAATTATTTGGATTCTCCTCCACTGCCCTTAGGCTCATAAGTAGTTTTTTGGAACAGCGTTCTCAGGTAGTGAAAATACAATCTTTGCTTTCCAGCTCGATCCGTCTAGCCTCCGGTGTCCCTCAAGGCTCAATATTGAGCCCTCTCTTTTTCTGTCTTTATGTAAACGACTTGGTGAACGTTGTCTGTCATTCTAAGGTGCACTTATATGCGGAGGATGTTCAGTTATATTTCAGCAGTCCTGTTGGCCTAGTCGAGGACTATGTTGACCGAGTTAATGAAGACTTGCAGCACATTAGCGATTGGTCTGTTAGTAATATGCTGACACTGAATCCTTCTAAGTCCAAATGCATGCAATGTTTATAGATAGGCGTTGGGAGTGTCAGATCTTCCTGGTGATACAGCTTTAAAGTATGTCAATTCTATTAAAAACTTAGCTTGCATAATTAATACTCCTAACTCTTTTAGCTGCTGTGGTCATATTGACCAGATGATGAAGAAAGTGTATGGCGGTTTGCGCCAGCTATGGGTAAGCTCTGGATGCATATCGGTTTCCCTACGCTTCAAACTAGCGAAAACTGTACTTCTGCCTTACTTCTCCTACTGTAGCTTGGTGTTCTGCAAGTTTGACTCGAGATGCCATAGACGGATGGTTGTAGCGTTCAATGATGTAGTACGTTATATTTATAAACTACCAAAAGATGCTCATATATCAACCTACATCAATGACTTCCTATGTCTACTCACATGTCTACAACTCATATTTCTATGTGACCTTATATCATATGGAATACCATCGTATCTGTTTGACAAGCTGCAGTTCTTACAGTCCTCTAGGCACCTGAACGTTAAGGTCTCGAGATGTTCTTCCAAGTTTGGTGAGAGGTCTTACTTTGTTCAAGTTACGAGGAAATGGAATTCTCTGCCTAACACCAGGCAACTAATGGGCTCTCGTTGTGCGTTTTTAAGATAGATTCGCGATCTAATAACTTAGGTGACACTGTGATTGTAAAGTGTGGGTTTCTTTCTTTCAGTTGTAATTTTTTAGTTCTAGTTTATTATTTATTATTTCTCGTTGATATTGTACCACAGGGCTTATTGTTATTATTCCTCATTATTATTATTACTTTGTTCCAGTTACACTTATTATTTGCTTCTCCATATATTTTTATTTTTATTTATTTATTTATTTATTTTCTCTCGAGAAGTAGGCTTCGCTTAGATTATGTGTTACCTACCTAATTCGTTCCGATTATTAATATACACTAATAAGATCTTGTATCTTCTGTACGATTTAAATAAATATAATTCTATTCTATTCTATTCCATTTAATTGGGAAGTGAATAAAAACTTATTTACCACGTACACATTTTGCGTAAAATCGATAAAAGCATTTAATTTCGTCAATTATTAATAGAAATACATTTGGTACGCAATATAAATTACTAAAATCATTCAAAAAAGACTTTAAGTCAGTAAAATCGAAATTGTTTCTCACTGGTTAATGGGTTTGCCTTGCCGGGAAAATGTCAAATAAAATTTTGAGGATGCAAAGGATAGATATATAAAATAGTACATCTATCTATTTTTCCCCTTATATTTAACGGAAAATATCTTAGTTCAGTTCCATATTGTGAAACTAAGGGAGAGAGTTATATTTTGAAGCAATTTTGGTATCAATATTTAATATGCGTTCGGAAACGCTCCATCAATTTATATTATGACGTCTATGACTTATTCTGACCTCGATTTTATGTTGTTTAATTAAATAGTGCAGGAAAAAGTATATGCAAAAAAGATATTGTAAAATAAAATATATTTTAGTACACAACTTAAAAATTAGCTATTTTTAAATTGAGAAATATCGGACATTTCTACGTCCCTGTATTGCTTCATTTTGTTCACCGGACAGAGAGTTCAGATACCGGAGCGTCCCTAGCGTCCCTGGCGACCCTAGTTTGAAAGAATGAGAAATTATCAACCAGAATAAATGAAATGATTGCCTTTGAATAAAAAGAGGCGGGCGGCAGATTAAAAAGTAAAAAGCAAATTAATTAAAAAACTTTTTTGTAAAAAAAACAATGAATTCCTTTCTGAAATAAAAAAGTTTTTTGCTGTTAAATATTTGTATTGTTATTATTGCATTTTAATGTAATTTAATATTTAATAGATTTTTTAATCTATACAATTTTTGTCATAAGGAATGTCTCACAAAGTCACTCGTGTTAGCTCAATGAATAATTCTCTAATAGAGAAGTATTTCCTTTTCCATTACACTGTAAGGCCAGACTGGAGATACTTACATGACTGTTGAAAAGTAGTCAGAGTTTGTAAACGAGAAAGGAGTCACCTACGGGTGCAAAGCAATGAGAAAAATGCGTCGATGAAGTAAAAATTCCAAGTCCGACTGGGTATTTTAAGGCGTATGGTCACATAGACAGATTTTTCACAGCAGCGATTTTACCAAAATTCAAAGAAAGGAAAATATTAACATGAATCGGAAAATTGTAAAATTCTGCAAACGGGAGTACAATCCTAATTAAGAAAGATATTTCCCCACTGAAACACCAAATCATATATAATAAAGCCATTGCAACAATTTATATAAAATATGTTAAAATATCTTATTAAGGATGTTTAGAATTTTCATTTTATTATATAAATCATATTTTAAATTCATTTAAAAATCTATTAAAGTAATCTGGTTAATCCAATAGAAATAGTGCAATGTAAGTGCGACATTAATTTCAATTAGTCAGTTAATGAAGGAAGAAATTCCGCTGTTGAGAAAATAAATTTAAATTATGTAATGTTCCTCTTAATTTGATTTTCCCTGGGTTAGCACATAAGACCCTTGTACTGTGCAATCTAAGTTGCGAACATAATCCATCAGTTGTGTACGTGACATTTATCAGTAAACGTGCTGAATTTAATTCAATACATTCACATAAAGCTACAGAACAGTTACAGAACAAAAAAAAATCCATATATGAAGCTATTAAATCAGACTAGTAAGAAGTGTTATATGTGCATTTAAGTGCTAACTATGGATCCTAGATATTAAGGTTTGCTGCAGTCTATACGAAAAAGCCATAAATTTATTTGGCGCATATAACATGAGAACTTCCTGCTGAGACGTGTTGAACTTCCTCCTCTTGAACATTGTTCATTGTTTCCACAAACAAATCTATGTTAAAAGTGTGGGATAAACGTAATACCTCTGGGTTGTACTAGTAATTTTAGACGTCTTCTCGTGTTAATTTCATCTTTGCATGTACCAAACAAAGTTTTATGCGTTAATTGAGGAAACTATCACTTCATTTTGTAGTTTTGTTGTTGTAGGATTTATTACGACATACTCAGAAGAGTTCTTTGGAAATTTTAAGGAATTTATATAAGTAATGTTATTTTTTTTTTTATTAGTAATAACATACAGTTGAAACTCGATTATTCGGGAAACCCTATTAACCGGGCTAATTTGTCTCTTCTGGTAACCTTATATTATCCGGAAATAACTCTATTATCCGGGATAATTTCTTTTAGCTTTAAGCAAAAATCTCTCTAATGAATGTTAAAAGAGGCTCAGAGTGAAAGAGGCACATATATATATATACATCCGTACAAGTTTATGTAACGTTTTTCCTTTATCTTTTGATAGTCCTTTTTACGAACTAAGCTAACGTTGGTTTGTTAAAAGCTACTTCATGTGTATTGAAAGTGCATGAATTTCTCTTAATACAAAAATTATTATTGTTTACAATATTAATTATCAAGGTAAAAAATATTTAGAATGTTGCAGTTTAGAAATACGTATTATTTTAATTCTATTTAAGGTTGTTCTGCAAAATGACGGGAGCAAAAAGGGCGAAAAAAGTTCTATCAATTAAAGAAAATGTTGATATTATACACCACTTGAATACCGGTAGTACCGTTAATATGTTAGCAAAAAAGGACAGAACGGGAAAACAAACGTTATATGATTTAAAAAAAATAAAGACAAGGTTTTAAAATTTTACGCTGAAAGTGATTCGCTTGAAGGTTTAAAGCATCGAAAATCTTTGAAAAGTTCGGAAACATAAGTAGATAAAGTACTTTACGAATGGATTCGACAATGAAGATTTAAGGAAACACCCATATCCGGAAATCTTCTGGTTGAAAAGGGAAAATTATTACGACAGCGTGTCAATATTCGCAAGGCTGACTGGGAAAATTTAAGAAGAAGCACGGTATTCGCAGCCTTAAAATTGTTAAAGAGAAAAATTAGTTGCGGATCACATTGGAGCGACATTATTTTTTGAAGAATTATCAAATCTCATCGAAAAGAAAAATATAAGTCTTGCGGACGAGTCGGGAGTTTTTTGGAAGTTAATGCCAAACAAATCGTTAGTCTGTAGTAATGAGAGATCAGCTGAAGGTATAAAAGAAAATAAAGAACAAAATATAAATAATAAAGTTATATATAATTCATCGCCGAGATTAAAGGTAATTTGGAAAAAAATGAGCTAAACCATGATTCCAAAATCTTATTATTGTTAGATAACTGCCCCGTTCACCCAGAAGCATATGAATTGCAGATAAAAAATGTTATCATCAAATTTTTACCACCGAATTGTATCTCCTTAATTCAGCCTATGGACCAAGGAAAGGAGTAATAAGAAGTTTGAAGTGTCACTATCGAATAAATATAATTCGGAGATTTATCAACTCTGAATGTAACACTGACCTTTATTCCCTCTAAAAACCTTTTAATATAAAAAACGCAATCTGGAGTCTTTTCCATGCATGGAAAGCTGTTTCATTAGATGTCTTAAAAAACTCTTGGGGTAATATTTTATCTTGAGAAACAGAAGTTCGAACACAAGAAGTTGAGGTGCAGGAGTTTCTTAGACAAACAGCTAACAATAGCACTGGATTGGATCCTCAAGAAATTTCAGAGTGGTCCGATTGTGACTGTGCTGCTTCAATAGTCGCTACTTTATCAGATAATGAAATTGCAGACTTATCTCACCCTCACGATAAACCAAATAGTGAAAATTCGGATTCTGATTGTAAAGAAATTCATTCAAAAGTATAAATTTTAGAAGCTACAAAAGCATATGATGCATTAATTAGCTTTTTGGAAAACTAAAACATCAGTAAAATAAGTATGCAAGACAAAATTCAACTTTGTAGGATTCAAAACAGTTTAATGAAGGAAAAATAGAAAAGTGTAAGTAAACCAAACAATTTTGAATGATTTCTTTAAGAAAAATGATTCATAATTGGGCACATATACATATTCTATGTGCAATTGAAACTAAATTACAGTTATATGTTGTAAATCTGAATTATTGTTATGTTTTTTAATAAAAGATCAAAATAATAAGTTAATAAAGTAATATTGTTATATTAACTGTTGGTGGATGGCGTTTTTTTACTTTAAAATTAAATCTTTCCATTAACCGGGATCAATTCCGGATAATCGGGTCAAACCATTTACTGGTATTATCGCCGGATAATGGAATCATTCGATTAATCAGAATTTTCGATTTTCCGGAAAAGGCTCGGAACCAAGCGTCCCGGATAATCAAGTTTAAACTGTATAACGTTACGTTCGATTCCATTGAGATAGTTGAGTAGGGAATTTCATATTTGTATGCAAACCTCGTAGAATCATAGAATGTATGTACGGAACGTTACAAATATGGCTCAAATTTCAACATCAAGGTAGAAGACATAACCAAAGAAATATATGTTTTACTGTACTTACTATAAAACATGTCCTCGTTTTGAGAAGAAAGGCCATACATGATTTATAGCACTTACCCTTCAAATGCAGCCATTTCAAGAACAGATACAACTAGATCCAAATCAAAATTAACCAAATCAATTTTAGTGCAAACCAAATCAAAATCTAGTCAGCGTCAACTATTTCAAATCTATGACAACCTTATCAAGTTCAAATACGACTAAATAAACTTGAATAGCAACCGTTTCTACCTGAAAAATAACTTTATCGATCCCAATTACAATCAATTAAATTTCAAAAACAATCACCTGAATATATTGTAGAAAAGTGCTATTGCATTCACTTTTCACTTTTATATGCAACACAAGCGCAATAAATTCATATTTCATAGGCAAAATTAATGGAGTAAAGAACTAACTATGATAGCCTACTTGACGCTAAAAACTAAAATTGTGGTCCCAGCTGAGAAAAAAGGATATATCTTCTCCTGTTAGTTATGAAACACATTATCTGGATGGTAATGAGTTAAATTAATTCTATCAGGTTGCTATACACAATGTACCAGAGTCATTTTATTTTGTTCCGTTTCGAGTGATGAAGTCTTATCTGCTTTAATTTTGCAATTTCTTCCAAAAGTTTTAGAGAGGCTAATTCATAATTAAATGACAGCTTTCCTTGACAGATACCAGTTATTTTTCTCAAGTCAAAACGATTTTCATTAAGGTTACAGTACTCTTAATGCATTGTTAAGATTAAATGAGGATATCAGGAACAGGTACTCCATTTGTTTTGCTAGACTTCAGTGAAGCTTTTGACTTGGTCGATCATAAGGTCCTTCTTAAAAAATTAGAGGTCCGCTTCGGATTTGCTGGTATGACATTACCATTAATGTTCGACTAATGTGTGTCACAAACAAAGAATGAGATCTCGTATCCCATGAGAATGTCTTTTGGCGTGCCGCAAGGTTCAATTTTAGGCAAACTTCTGTTTTACATGTATATAAGTGATATAAAGCTTATGGGTTTAAAAGGTAACATTATTAAGTACGCGAATGAAGTATATGTATAATTTTAGCCGCTAAAACTGAAATTTGTGGTGCCATTTCTGATATTAATGGAGATCTAGGTAGCGTTTTTTCTTGGTCTAAATGCATGAACTTGGTTCTTAACCCTAAGAAAATCCACTTTTTATAAAAACGTTATTGATACTGATGGCTCCGTGTGCGGATTTCCCGCGTAGGAAATATAACATTAAACTTGTAAAAGACACGTGTCCCAAGAAAGAACTGAGCACTTATAAACCAGGGAAGACAAATCAATATTGTTATGGTCCCGATAGGTAAAACTCGAATAGGATGAGTTTATTTCCATTGGAAAATCATAGCTGAGAACGAGAATATCGTAGTCAAGCGTGCTAGGTGGATTTAAATTGGTTATAACTTATGACTTTGATTGTATCACTATCAAGAAGTAAATCAAGAAGAAGGATTAGCTGAATTAAAGTAGGTCGGTCTTTACTTATCTCTGATTAACTCTGCACTCGATAGATTACAGCCGTTCTTTTGAGCTTTCATAACTCCGTTGTTAAAAAAAACGCTGCTAATTTGTGCTATTTTTAAGGTGACAATGTTCACTCCATGTTCATTACATCTCAGTGGTTCAAGTATTCTTAAAGTATCAAGTGCCATTTTGAGGAATAAAACAAATCTTCATTTGAACATCCAACTCTCTAGGTCTAGAATTTTCCATTTGCAACAACCCTATTTCATGACATGATGAATATTTTGTTATTAGGAAGAAAGATGGTTTCCTTCAGTTAAAGTGGCAAGGAGCTGTCATAATAAATGAAAAGCTGTGTTAAAAGCTCTTTAGCCTCAGTACGTATATCGTGCATTGTGTTCTTTCTGGCACAAACAAGAAGACAGGAAGATACCGTTTTTAGTTCCTGGGGGATGTGTAAGACAAATAAGCCACTTAGTCGGGAATCTTAACCTCACTATAGCTGCAATTTTTTCTAGCCTTT
>QYTT01084472.1:0-24274 GCA_006980735.1 Dasypogon diadema
CTACATCATAATACCCATGTATCATTTTAATTATACAATCGAATAAATTTAATGTAGAATACAAAGTTCTAATGGGTATAGTGCTGGGTAGCAATTTAATCCAGTAAGACAATTCAAGTAGGTTTAATACTTCATTTAAACCCATTTAAATTGATTTCCTAAATATAAAAAAGTTAAAGTTAGTAAGCTGTTTGGTTTATATTCACGCGATTTGTTTTGAACATAATGTGGTGAAATAAGCTCCTTCTGAAAACCAATTTCTTTTTGTTCCAAATAATGTTAGATAAATAAAAACCGAAATATTTATTTGTCAAAGTTTTTGTTCTGAATGGTACCAAAACAATTTGAAATCAGTTCGACAAAAACCTAAATTTGGTTTTCCTGGAATAAAGTTTCTTTTTGTTCTTTCTCTTTCGTTCCCATTTGGATAAAGATCAGAAGAACAAGGGGTTCGATAAAAGGGGTGTCCTCGAGGTGAAAAATGACTGTATTCCCTAGCTCGTAATTTGGAAAACTTGCATTTTATGAAAAGCAACGTTTTGGTCCTAATAAGAATAATGATAACCTAGAATTTTAGATATTTAAGATACTAAAATTTTTCATTTTTGTATTTTTATATAAAAAAAATATTTTATGTTGTTACTTTTTTCTTAATATCTTTATATCCTTTAGTAAATTTTTTAAGGTAATGTCTAAGCCAGGAGACAAAGCACTGCTTAAGCGGAAGGAAATTAGGAAATGTAGGTTGGAAAATTTTAACCTGACAAATGTTGCAAGTGAGCCACAATTTTTGGCGTGAATTTCTACTGTGCAACATCCCAGTGGCTTCACAAGTACAATTCTTGTCAGTAGAATTGCCTTAACCACTGATAACCAGATAAAATGTCATGTCCTGTACGGAATTCGAGTCCACGCTAACAGGGGAGAAGAAAATCTGTATACGTGCATCTCATCCCACTCGGCCTCTGGGGAGGAATTCAAAAAACGTTTACAGATGGTCCAAGTTTTTTTGCTGAGAAATGCTTGGAAGGTTTTGTAGCTCCAGTTGCAACATGCATTTCTTCATTTTAATACCTTAATTAGAAAACCACTTAATTTCACTGTTGGTAAAAAATGAACTTTTCACGTAATTAGGCAGTACAGTTGATAACGTATAACTAGGCAAAAGCTTTCGGTGAATAAAATGATGGGAAGCGCCTTGTAAGTAGAAATTAGAACCTCCTAACTCCGTTCCATACAAAAATCTAATTGAAAAGCTTCACGTGAGTGAATTGTAATCGGGATTGAAAATGTCGAAAATAATAAATTAAATTTTGGAAAAATTTTGTATTCGTACTTTTTAAGAGATGCGAGTAATTTTAAATCGGTGTAATTAAATTTTAATACTGGAAACAATACCCAAAATCGTTTAAAATATTATATTAGGTGTTACTAGTTCAAAAATATGCAATAACTAAGTTTATGTCTTTACCTGAAATTTTAATGTGGAATCAGAATATTTTACTACTCTTTTACTAATTGTACAGCACAAACTCATTTTTTTGTACTTTATTTTAATTATTAAGCAAAAATTTAATTATAAACACGGTTTCACAGTTTGGCTTTCTTTAAATATTTTACTTTATTTCTTTTAGTTTGTTTTTTATAGAGGCACTTCGGAGATGGCTTTAAATGATAAAACTCAATCGCCCGAAAGGCAAATTAATACAGGTATCAACAGCATTCAGAGAAATGATGTTGAAGAAGGCAATGCAGATGAAAGACATTGCAATTGAATTTGAAAACGAAGAAACAGAGGCGAAAATTTGTAGTAGGCCTTCCATAGTTAAAAGCTGTAGTACTCAATCAGAATTGAAACGAAGATCTATAAGACACAACGTAAACGAAAATAACGGGAGTGTCCACAAAAGTAAAACGAATAGGGTAAACGGACTACGCTACAAAGGTAAAAGGAAATTTGATAACTATAAATACAAATTTGATGTTCCTAAAGGAAAACGATTGTTAAAAAATCGTTGGAAGTGAAAAGACAAGAGAATATTTAAATGTTCCACTTGCACTGAAAATGAAAGAAGGAAAATTTTTGAATGCTTTTAGAAACTATACTGGCCCAAAAAAAAAATATATGTGAACATGCTAACTCAGATACAACACATAAAAAGACCGAGAGACAGAAGTTGTGAAAACAAATCTAGGCGAAGATATTTCTTGAGTTATTACATAAAAAAAGGAGATTTAAAAGGAAGAGTTTGCAAAGCTATGTTTTTGAATATACTGTCTATAGGGAACCTTTACTGCAAAATATAAATTTCTTTAAATTCTCACGAAGATTATAAAAACTATAAATTAACACCACGCGAAGACGATTCAAGCTTACCTAAAATAAAAGTTTCGAGGATAATATCTTATGTATATTTCATCCCAAAAAAGATGAATGCAACATTTGCGCTGCATTTAAAACAGGAAATATTAATGAAGAAGAATACCAAACTCACCAAATAAAGAAAAATGAAAGTAGAAATGAGGAGGAGAAAGATAAAAGTGGGAAACACTATGTCTTTACTACGGACTTACAGTCAGTACTTCTTTCACCTAAATCAAACGTCTACTGTTTTTATTGTAAAACGAAGTTGGCAGTCTACAATTTCACCATCTTTAATTTAAAAAATAAAGACGGATATTGTTACACATGGAATGAAACAGAAGGAGGATTGACATTTCAAGAGTTTTCATCAATCTTATGTGATAGCATAATGTCATGACAATTGCCACCTGGAAAAAAATCGTATTTGATAGTAACGGATGGGACTATGAAAACAGAAATATCTGCTTATCAAACACGCTCCTAAATATCGGAATTTTAAATGGAATTACCATTGAGCAGAAATTTTTACAAAAAGGCCACAACCAAATGGAATGCACAGATTCTATGCACCAATGTTTCCGTGGATTAAATCCAAATTTTTGAAAAACCAAGCCATACTTCGTCAGATATTTAGAGCATTCCCTTTTTAAAAATTTTACATTATTTTTTCTCCTACATTATATACGGCCAGGAAACAGAATTGGCGACCATGTTGTGACAAATATAAGAGCTTTACAGTATAACTCGAATAGAACTGTGAAATATAAGCTAAGATTTTCTGAGGAATAGACACCGCTTCCTATAAGAATTAATACAAATCAATCAGCTGTACCTGATAGAAAACATTCCAAGGTTACATAATTGTCGCCTTAAGATAAAAAAAAAGGTTAAGTAACAACATTTACAATCTTTAAAATATCCCTTAAATCGAGATTATCATGATTTTTATAACAATCTACCTTATGGATAGCTTGTAAAGTTTGCCTATTTTCATTTCGTGCGGAAATATTGTTTACTTTTAATAAAGTTTATTATTTTGAAATATTACAAAACCTCTGAATTTTTATTGAAAACAATTTAATTCAAAACTTTTCCTAACACCTTTGACAAATACAAACATTTAACTCCTCAAAAACGGTTATTTATAAAGAAAACATCTCATATTTTTTTCATATATTAAATACATACATAAAAGTGGTTTAAATGTACTTATTTACTATTTTATTAAGCTTACATAAAAAAAAAGAAAAAAAACCGAAAAAACAGTTTTTACTGTCTCTTGTAAATTTTTCGATTTCGGAGTTGGCTGATTTTCTAATTAGGATATCGATTTGCGGCTACGTCCCATAATATACTAAGCCAGAGCTATTAATTATTGTTAATTTATTAATAATTTTATTTACTAATAGAATTATTTCTCCCTTTAAAATTACGAATGGTTCACTACGTGGGATTTTCTACTCCATGATGAATGAAAGGAAGTTAATAAGTCCGATAATAAGAAATGACATTACTAAAGTTGATTTATTTGTCAAAATTAAATAAAAGAGTAATTTATTCTCGTTTCGCGAGCATTAGGAGCCAGAGTCACCAAAATGAAAATTATTTCCGTTTGTACACAACTCACTTAAAACTAAAATAATTTGTGCACCGTACTTCACATCGTATTTAATTTTCGTTGATTGCTTTTCAAACACAAAGTGTCTTTTTTTTCACAGTACACGCAACATAAATTGAATTAATTGATTAAGTGAATTATTTGGCATGTTATTCGAAACATTAATGTGAACAGGAAACAGAGTCGGCTTGATAAAGCAAACCCAATTTTAGGTGTCTTGTTTCATTCTAGTTTTCTAATATGAATATTCTAATATTAAAAAGCACAACCGAATATGTGTGCAATATCCATTCTCAATTAGTTTTTTTGTTTAATTTCCAATTTATCACACATGCAACTGAAATTTAAATTGGTAAAATTTAAGTTTCAGCCCGCTGGACCACCGCCGTGGGTAGTGTAAGCTCTCGTATTGGTCAAGTGTTTAAAGGGGAGCAACAGGGTGGAAGTTGAGAAAAAACGATTTTCTTTTTTTATTATAGTATTATCCTAAAATATTATGTAAGAATTCGTAAAAATGACGAAGTTACAGCATATTTTCTTTTGATGCGCACGAGGCTAAAACGATCGTTCGAACCATCTATCAGGATGGTGCATTGTCGGCAAAAAAATGATTTCTTTTGTTTTTGTTTTTCAGACCACTACAAAGAAAGTTACATGGAAAACCAGGAACCAGCGTCCTTCGTGAAGCGTCATGCAACGACATCTGTCACGCTATTATAAACTAAAAATTTTGAAAATAAAAAAAATTCGCAAAAATAGCTCAAAGTATGCTTTTTTCAACCCCCTATTAGTAACATTCATGCTGTGTTTGTAGAAGTAAAAAAGAAACCCAGAAAATCAACTTTTTTTTTGGTCGTCACCATATTGTTCCCCCTTAAACAAGCATTTGCGACATCTAAAGCTGTTAATGAAAGAAACCCTTTTATGGTTATTCTAATAGTTTTCCATATATTTACCCTTCGCCTAATTCTAAAACGCTTTACAAATTAAATTTCTTAGAAAGACATCCTAGTAAAATTTAAAGATCAAATTCGAAAACGAACCAAATGTGGCACCTTATCCCCAGGTTACTATATGAAACTTCCAGCCACTGACGGAGATATAAAACCTATTTACTAAATATACATTTTACGTAACATGGATAAAAGTATTTAATTAGTCAATTCTTAATAGAAATATATTTTAAAAAATTAGGTATACAATATAAATTACTAAAATCGTTCAAAAAAAAACTCAGCAAAATCTATCTATTTTTTTCCTTATATTTAAATAGAAAAAATTTAATTCAGTCCCATATTTTGAGTTTAAGAGAGACAGCTATATTTTTAACCAATTTTGGTATCAATATCTAGTATGCGTTTGTTCGGAACCGGTCCATCTATTTATATTATGACTTCTATGCTTCCAGCTTTTTGAAGTATGTGGATTATATGTAATGGGACCCCTCAAGACAAACGGAATTGTTTATTGAAAAGTAGTAAGATAAGTAGAAATCTGCCAAACGCTAGACATTACCGATCTACTATTTAGCTGACCGGAATGAGTCCTTAAATAGATATAACATTTTCCAAATACTGTGTCAAGTTACAAGTCGCTCTTGTTGACTCAATCAAATGCCTCGACAAAATGAATTGCTATTAAATATTGAAATACGTATCTGTATTAAAAATAATAAGTTACCCTGCTAGGTTATGGAAGGAAATTGAAATATAAACTATTTAGGACAAAAATTATAGAAGTAGAATAGAATCGAAACTTAAGTAAATCTAATAAAACACTCAATAAAAATCAGTAAAATTACTGAACTGCCAAGAATTTAAGAACCGACTTATAATTATATCAAATAGCAACCAATCACAATTGTATTAAAGAATGTAAAAGTAAAGTTAAGGTATATGTAGATTATTAGCACTACGACTTCTGCGAGTATCAATTTAAATTTCAAATCTCCCAACCGTTGCTCTACAAGTTTCCTTTAATTAGCCGCAACGACATCTGCCCGGCTCGAGGAGAGAACGCGGACATTTTTGTGACTGGCATGGTGCTAAGGGGTCTTTTTTTGGGTTTTTTCCGGTCTGACAGGAGAAAACGAGGCTCTTTTTGGAGGTGAACAGAACGAAAAAAAAGAAAAGTTCAAAAAAGAAAAGTTTAAAAAAAGCAAAAGTAAATAATCTTAAAATTTATAAATTAATTAATCAAAATGAAAGTGAAGTAAAATAGAAGAAAAAACAAAATCAAGGCGAATCCAGGATTCTCGGAGAAAGCAGTGGCAGAGTGGTAGCTGCTAACCCTGAAGCGGACGGGAGATCTCAGTTAAACCAGCATAGGATGATAAATAGATGAGTAGAATTAATTTATTAAACTTTATTAATTGTTAAAAATCAGGTGAATTACAATTATCATAAATTATGAAAATTGAAGAAGAGTAGGGGCGGCCGGTTGAATTTTATAGTAGGTAGGTGAAACGAAAAAAATATATAATCAATTGTCTAATAGAATTCGAGGTGTTTGTTTTTGAAGGCAACCTACAAAAAAAAGGGGAAAAAATAAATAAAAGAAAAAAGCCGGGTTACATATATTCTGCGCTTAGGCAGTTTAGTAAAATTAAAATATCACCGCAGAAAATGCACTCTGAAATTTTTTATTTACTGAATAAATTATATTCCCCTTTCTTGGCAAAAATTAATCGTCTTAAATTTAACTTTAAAGAAAGTAGTACATAAGGTAATTTCTCTAAAAAAAATTTTTTTTCGTTGGATGCCATTTCCACAAAGAAAGAAAAATTTAAACATCAAAGATTTCATTGTTTTCAAAGCAAAATTTTTATGCTCAGTTGGAAACAAGCCGATAAATTGTTTTATTTAATCATAAAACCAAAAAGGTAAGGTACGGTTAAATTCCATCATATAAAAAAGGTAAATTGAAAAATATATCAGGATCTGAATATTAACATATATGAATATTATATATATAATATAATATTTTAGATACTTCTGTATTGTTCCACACAAAATGTAGGCAAAATTGTTTACAATACAGAATTGTCAATGAAATTTCATTCGTTCACCTTTTTTTTACTTAAAAATAGAAACTAAAATTACTAAGATTTGATTTTATAGTACAACCACCCTTACAAGTTGCCTTGCTCAACTTCTACTGTTGGAAATGTGTAGTAATTTAATAGTCTCTCCGAAGTGCTTTTGTAATCCCCTACATTTTTTCCGATAAAAAAAAAATCCTATTTATAAACTAATAACAGAAAATTTACTTCTCCTTAAAACTAAGTAGGCTAATTACTGAAGTAATATGGTGAGAAAGAGCTCGACTTGTATCCGTAATCTTAATAATTCACAGTTCGAAGGTGAGTTCGAATCGATGATAATAATTCACAAAGTTGCCCCAAGCTGTATTGGCTTCCATTACCTCCGAAATATATAAGTTTTACCGGGTCGGTTTTCCTGCTGTTTTAAAGTAGAAAGTACCGAAATTTCCTGAGTAATGGAAGCTTATTAATCTTCCAAAAATATAATTCGTGTTTTAAGGGAGGTTATTTACGTGTAATCTTAGTGTATTAATTTTTTAGAAACAATATAAAATATACCTTGAAATTAGACATCGATATTATTAGAGTTTAATATTTTAGCAGGATTAGCAGGTCATCTCATGAGATATAAACAACAAATTGAACATCAACACTTTATAGCTCTCTCTTAGTTTTGTGAGACTTGTCCGATTTCATTTCTATTTCCGAATTCCATCCCCAGGAGAAAAAAACAATCTCACACTTAAATGCATCTATTATGCCTGAATGTTTTACTGGCTCTGTAATATTCGTGCCCTACAAGTTTAACAAGACTGGAGACCTGAGTGTTTGTGGACTCTTCCCATCGGTAATGTTTTTTTAAATATAATATTAGGTATCTTCTGTCGTTTTTCGGTTACTCCACTTGGCACACTTATTCCTTCGTTGTTCGTTGCATGATACCGGAAATTTTGGTAGTAATCAAAAGCTGATATTATTGAATTTGAATTTTTAAATTGGAATCATTTTTAACTTCCCATTTCGAAATTATTGTAATGGGTCCGATTTTTCGAATTGAAAATTTCGACATATCTTCATGTGTCGAGGTCCCTAGAGTCCGAATCCATCATTTTTAGAGAGATATACCTTGGTATGTTCGTGAACTTTTTTCCGTCTCGCATATCTCAAGAACAAAAAGTGATATCGACTCCAGATCAATTTCATTCGACACATAATTACATAATGAACACCTCATAATGTTTGCAAAAAATTGAATTGGGGTTGTTTTGTCACAACTAAACTTTCAAAAGCAAGACAAGATGGCCAAATGGGAAGTTGACAATATGGGTAGATCAATCGCATTCAGTTTATTTGATTTTTAAGTTTTGGAATGAAGGTAAAATTTATTTCTGGCACTCTATGCTTTATGAATTCCAACTTGCCCACAACGCCAACTTTTTGGACTATCTAAAATTGTGCGTATGATCTGAAATAGTTTACGAAACTCAGGTCAGGTAATATGAGCCTTGAGAATGACTATCGCTCCGGAAGATCTAACGAGCTTGATGACAATGTCTTAATGAGTTTCCCTTTTAGCTCAGAAGGCTCACTTCTCAGCCTGCAGCCGAGATCCATTTACCCATCTCCGCATTAAGCGTTCACACATTTCAAAGAGGTGGAAGGTCTTGTGGGACTGCCACTGCTGGATCTCTCTGTGAAGAAGATGGCAGTAGAAGTGACTCTCAGAAATGCAGAGGGACGGTACAGTGAGTGTGTATGAGCATAGGAGAATCCTGGATCACGTAAAAGGGATCAGGAAACTCATGATACCCAAGAACAAGATCAAAAGTGTCAAAGCAACCGAAAGGTTTCACAAGACTCTTATCACTGATAGATGACTCCCAGAAGCATAGGATTCCTAAAATGACAAGGACCACAAGTGTCAGACGCATGCAAATTTTATAGACTAGATGTAGGGTATTACAAGTTTAAGAAA
Organism: Dasypogon diadema; assembly: GCA_006980735.1. Lineage (NCBI taxonomy): Eukaryota > Metazoa > Arthropoda > Insecta > Diptera > Asilidae > Dasypogon > Dasypogon diadema. Next base: position 9,002 of record QYTT01084472.1, read on the forward strand.
ACGTTTGTAACTCATACAGATACTCATGATATACAGAAATAAACTATATTACCACTAATGGGAGAAAAAGAGAAATCGTTTAATAGATGTCCGTATGTCTGTCCGCCCATGCGTTATCTCGAGAACGCCTTAAGTTCGAGACTTCAAATTTTGTACACATAGGCCTTATTAAAGTTTAAAGATAAAGTTCGTATATTAGCCAATTTGGACAACTCCTTAAAAGGGTTGCCATATGAAACCTCCAGGTTATATCAAACACAAAACGATAACGCTTCGAAATAGATGGATAAAATTCGTCACACAAGTACTTTAGCAAAATCTAAATATCCTAGAAGAAATTGAACCAAATCGGCCAAACCGCACAGAGGGTTGCCATATGAAATTTGGAAATGTAAATTGTTTTCGAAAGTTTTTGCGATCGTCATGAAAATGCGCATATATAAGTTTTCGAGGTTGCTTTTTTCGAATCTGGAGTCGGATTTTTCAAACTCAAAATTGCGGATGAGATTTTCGCAAATCTAATAAAACTGCGTTGAACGAGCTGAATGCGACCGATGCGGATAGCGTAGGAAGGAATCCAAACCTGGGATACGTGCACAAGAAGTGGTCGAACGAACGAGTTATATAATGTTAAGAAAACCCCATAATCAGAGAACTTCCTGGACCAGCGCCAGATAAAGACCAGCATGGAATTATCCCTCGAGGCAACAAAATTAATATGGGAAACAAAATCAAGCTTAGAATCAAGCTTTACGCCGAGGTCATTAGACGACTTAACCCGAGGAATATTGACTGTGGCGTATGTGTAGTCATAAGTAATAGCGTCGCGTCTTCTAAAGAACGACATGACCTTACTTACACTTATTTATGTTAAGCTCCAAGTCATTTACTTACCCCAAAAATAAAAATTATTCAAGTCTTTCTGTAGGGAGTCACAGTCACTAATATCATTGATATGGGAAAATATTTTGAATTAATCACGTTTGACTAAAGAACATGACATTCCTACGCAACGGTAGACATTTTAAAGATTGTCTACGTGTTCAAATAAGGGAGGTTTTACGCAACAGATTATATGATTGTTTCAGTTTCAATTTTCAAAACGTCTTAAAGAAAAGTGCTTTAACCTGTGATGAAACTGGTTTGGCCTTAACCGGGAGGTGTTGCATCTTTCGAACCATAGTCATATTTTCCAAAAATACCAGGGTGATACACTAATAAACTAAGAGCCTTTATAAGTCGTACCGCATATTTGAATCTTGGGGAGATATTGGTATTCCGCAAACATTTTTCTCGGAGTCAAGTACACATCAGTTGCAAAGAAAATGTTTAAATAGTTGATACTCGACGGTTTGTCATTTGAGTAGATGTCCATCAATCACGAACGGCTTCCGGAAACAAACAGCAGAGAATTAAATCCACCGATACAGGAAGGATTCTGATTATATGGACACACCTGACTACAAACTAATTTTTGGGGATCTTTGGGTCCTAGTTATTTCGGGAGAGGTGAACGAGATAAGGGAATGGTGTGACTCGTAGCTTAGGTGTGATGTTGATATTTCTGTTAAACATAGAGGAACTTTTGGATTTCTTTTTCTTTTACGATTCATCTTCCTGACACTCGGATTGCGAGTAAAATTCTGAAGTTTTGCTGAGATAATCCTGGGGATTTGTAATTGGAACTGCTAGTAGAGGAGAATTTTGCCGTGTTTCTGTTGTGCCAGAAGGAATTTTTTAAAGTTCACGGACTTTCAGATAAACGTTAATTCAAGTATTTAAAGAAACAATGAAGAGTGAGATTAGGTAAAAGAATTCAAAGCACTTGGAGCATCCTTGAACATTTTTGTTTTGTTTGGAACAACTACAAATACCACATCTTAGAAAAGACCTAAAGTCAGGATCTGTTTTAGATATCATCTAAACCCCCTACCAAGAATTGAGAGAGAAGAGTGATGAGGTGATTGTATCATCATCGGATCGAGACAAAATTCAGCGCAGATGAAGCCAAGCAGCTATCACAAAGACCGGAAGTTTGGAAATAGGAAAAGATACGGGGAAGTAAATGCGTATAATAGAGTAAGTGGAAGATTAGAGGCATCCCGTCCCTTTTTATTTCAAGTATTTGCTTGTTGTCGCGTGCTGCCCATGGAGCTGCGGATGAAACTTCTGTTCGTCAAAGACGGGCATTCGTACACAATATGCCTCACGGTCTCAGTATCCTCCAGGCACAGTCTGCACGTCTCAGCCTCTAGGATCCCCATTCTTTTAAGGTGATACCTTTAGCTACCCTGCCCAGTAGTCAAAGAAACTAAGAATCGGAGTATTCTTCACTCCATGCTTAGAACTTTCCTTTTGATCGTTCCGCACGACAGCCTCATAGCCTTCCTACCCCGTAAGCAAGCCGTCATATTTTTTCACCAATTTTGGCGTTCTTTTATGATCCACTTCTCAATGCCTATCCCAATGGCAGAAAACAGTTCCGGACCTTGGAATTCCATAGGCGACGTCTGCTTTCCTAGGGCGTCAGCTATTTCATTCCCTTCGATCCCTATGCGTCCTCTAACCCAGCAGAGTGTCACCTCATTTTCTGAGGCACACTCATTGAGCTTTTGAACACATTCTATCGCTAGAGAAGATCACTTCGTCCGATCAATGCACATAACCAGCGCTTGATTGTCCAGTGCAATTAACATTTTGATCGCATTTGACCCTCCTTTATGTAGTCCAACGCACGAACCAGAGCAAGTATTTCTGCGTGGTAAACCGAGGTGGATTTTCCCAGGTTAATACAACGCAATACAAGTTCAAGTCTTCAGAGAAAATCCTTACTACCGCCCTGCCGTCAATCATAGATCCATCCATGAATATAAAAATATCCAGAAGTGGACCCTATAACGAAACGAAAGAAAAGGCCAGGAGTATTCAACTAGCCTGCGGCGGATTCCAGCCCCCAAGCTATACTCACATTCAGTGCAGCCAACAGCATGATGAAGGCGAAGGAGTTTCTCACGATCTCACGGGTACCTTCCGGAAAAGCCGTGGAGCCGGGTACCTAAGTAATGCACTTTATGAATGCCATTTTAATTCTGCAGACCCGGGAGTAAAGCATACCTATTTATAGGGATAGTAAAGGAAAAAAACAACATCCTGGAAGGAAATATCAAGTTTCGAAGTAATGTTTTATATAGTGGTAGAATATTGTGAATAATTCGTCGATTTATGTACCTTATGAGATTATTAAGCGCAAGAATTCAAGATGTAACATTGCTCTCTCTGCATAATACATATACATTACAATAAAGTAAAAGGTGTACAAGCCTGTTGTCTCTTTTATCTGTGGAAGGGCACAGGATTACTATTTTAGATTTAAAAGATTTTGCAAATAGAGACAGATCCGAGCTAGTATGGGTATATTTGTGCTGAAATTGTGTGTTTCATTTTAAGACCCTTTATTTTATTGATTTTCAGATTCTTTTGCCAGGGAATTCTAACTTTAGCGATTTTATTATTAGAAATTTTCCTATTTTAGGATTTTTGTCATTATCGACTTTTACTTTTAGGGATTTCTTTTTTGGCATTTTGGCTGACGGACTTTTTGTGGATTTAGATTTTAGACTTTTTAAAGAGTTTATACTGATTTCATTCTGTTGTCAGCCAATTTCAAATTCTTGGTGCAGAATGGAAACTGTCGAGGTTCCTCGAAACGCACATCCAAAATTCTAAGGAGCTACAATTCAATCCTTTGACAAATTCGTACAAACAACAATTTTTCGGGAGTAAAAATTATGGAAAATACAACAGATATCATCACAATCTCATTCAATAATAGGTGCAAAAGTATAGGAAAATTCATAGAAGGAAACGCTTCATGATCAAACCTTCTCAAGGAGAGCCAAATTCAAAGACGAATACAGAAAAAAAAGAGAGGATCCAGTAGAAAAATCCTTCTCTGAATTATCCTGGAAATGTTCTTTTGATAAAATTTTAAAAAAATAAGGATACAAAAATTTGGGTGCGTTTTTATGAAGATCACTTTTCTAAATCGGTAACCACGATTTAAAAAAACGCCTAATTGCCGATCCGTTCACAAGTAAAATTTTTATACTTAAGTCGAAATTTCATTATTACTTCGTCGATCCAAATGTTTTTAGGGCTCTCAAAAAATCGCTACAGTGCTGCCATCCATAAGCTAAGAAATCAAATTGTCATAACAAAAGATTTTTATTCCTTTCCACTTATATTTTTAAAAATATACTCCTATTTGCTTCAGACCCCCAAAAGTAGAGTAAGATAAGTAATTGACGGGAAATGTTGATATCCTGAAGTGCGAAGATACTGGAAGATACCCAGTTCTTAATGGATATAAATATATTTTTTCGTTTAAAAACCATATTCTTGTTTTTAAATGTAATTGATTCGTATAGAATACGATTGGGTTTAAATAGAAAACTGCAATTGTATATAATTGTTAATAAATTAAGTTTGCTTTTTTAAATTAATTTTCCGTAATATGTTTTGGCTTTAAATATAACGACTGTATTTTTATAATATGTGTGAACAACAAAAAGAATGGTGGAACCTAATTTCCAAAATCAAAAACGGAAAAATCCAATAATAGACCCCCTTTTATTTTTTTACTTTTTTTAATTTAATCACTTTATTTATGATGTTTCAACATCAATAAATCCAAACACGATCTTGGAGAAAGTAATAATTTGTACCTCGTGGGTAATAAGTCCATTTAATCTCTTTATTTAATACCATTTTAAAGATGAAGACTGCTCGCCACATAAATCTTAAATTCAATGAACAAAAGACCTGGTCTGCCTCTCATAGACATTGAATCTAGATACAATTTTATCGTTTCCGATCAACGATATATTAAAAGATACGCAGATGCATTGCCCAGGCTTTCGCTTCAACGAGACAACCGATAGTAACCAGCCCTGTTGTCAATGGCTAGAAAATTCCAGTTCTTATAAAGCAACAAAAGATGGTGCTAGTAATACATTAGTAGAAAGTCTTGAGTTGCTTTTATGGTACACAAAAGATGAGCCAAAATTTTATGAGCATTTCGAAGCTTCTCTAGAGTATCCTAAAGGGAATTTCCAATGGCAGCTGGGTTCATGGGCAAGCCTGTGTTCACCGATTTGACTACGTTTAAAAAAACTTAACACATTGATGTCGAGAAACGAGAACTCTTGTTCTCATCAACGTACAACAAGGCGTTGTTGAAATATTACCCGCTCACACTGTCTTAACCCTCTTACTACCCGTATAACAGTTAAGCCTGTAGAAAAGCCGATATATCGGCTCACGGGTAATAAAAGGGTTAAATTCATTTTATATCGTTGACTAGTAAGGATGTACTCAAACTCGCAAGAACTGTAAAGGAATTGCTATAAAGGCAGTTAGATTTCTACGAGAGATGATATTTCTTTTGTATTAATTAATCAAGAATGAAATCAGTATTAGTTAGGGTTCACATGCTATGAAAACATCATGTAAACATCCAGAAATTTTGTCATGTTTCCATAATGAAGAGCAATATGTTAATTATTGAAGTAGGATTATTCGGTTGAGGTAAGAGCTAGGTAATCATTTTTTCTGTAATTAAACTGTGATTATAAATTCTTACCTACAGGCTAGACAGTAAAAAACTACCACCGTAGAATATGGTTGTGTAAAGGTAATTGATTGTATAGTATGAAAAGTATGAAAAGTCATTATTAACCACTTCAGGGACGAATTTTCCAAAGGTATTCAAAAAGGATTTATGTTTTTGTTTTGTTATGTTTTACTAAGTAAGTCCAAAAAGTTGCATAAGGGATCTTTACATTTCTCACAAATCTCTCCTTTTACAATTATTATCGTGGCATCTTGGAGGATTTTCGACTTCCATTTTTGTACAGTGACCTGTACCATCTATCCTGACTTCAGGAAGGGCATTAGTCCAGCTTTTAGACTTTTTAATTGGTGGCTAATATCCAGAACTTAAATTGGGTCTACTGCGTTTTTTTTTACCTGGTCATCTATTTTGATCATTATGGTGGCTATTGATGCCATAAATTCTAAAAGACCCATTTGAATTCTTTTTCCATGTGCGAAGAGAATAGATAAATTAATTATGGACACATTGGGAAAATGAAAGGCAATTCTGTGGTAAGATTTTTTGTTTTTCAGATTGTGATGATGTTCGTAATCATGTAATCAGACAAATCTACACCACCCATAAATTTCTTAAGCTTGGTTACGGCGAAAAGTCTTCTTATTGCTGTGAAACAGTACCTCGATTTGATAACAAACAATTCAAAGCTCATTTTCGCTTGTCAATTTTGATGTGCTATTTAAAGAAATTTATCTTCTGGACTCTGTTTTCGGTTGGTTATTTCACTTAAATAAAATAAGAGCAATCATATAATTTTTTCATTCTAGCTCTGTGTCTGTCTTTGGATTGTCAATACCATGTTTATAAAATTATTTTGCAAATGAATTTTGATAACAAAACTATCAAATGGCCAAGCCAGGAGGAGACTCAAAGAAGAGGTCATTATTTCGAGGATAAAACGAAAGTAATAGGATGCATAAATGGTACGCACATTGCCATACTGGCGCCAAAAATTCATCCTAACTCCTATATAAACAGAAAAAAGTTACATTCCGTCCTCTTGTAACGTGATGAAAATATGATATTTTTGGATTGCTATATCGGAGAAGCTGGCTCAATTCACGATTCCTGCCTGTTCCAACGGTCAGATCTCTTCAAAAGGATCTCAGATGGTTAGATATATAATATACATACATAAATGCCCATATTCCAAAAAATTTATTATTTTTTTTAGGTACATTGACAATTTAATCAACACATACTTGAGGATTAAGTTTATGGCCTCAAATTATATCTGATGATACCATTTAGAGATAATGAAGCACCACCTGAGAACCAAAAGAAATATAACAGTTTTTTTATCATATATTACTGTTGTGATCGAAAGAGCCTTTGGATTACTAAAAAATAAATTTAGCCGACTTAAAAACAAAAAACCTAAATGCCTTCCTCTCTTTTTAGCCTTTCTCTTACCCTTTTGTTAAGGTATTAACTAATTTCTTAAAAAGGTTGAGATATTTATCTACCCTTGCCATCTTTTTTTCCCAACGCTTAGTTTGGGCTGCTTCAGTATCGTCGACTTTTCTCTTATTTTAAAACACTTGAAGAAGGAGCGCTCCGTTTACTTTCCTGAATAATATCACCGAAACTGTATCATCTTCAGGATCATCGGCACTTTCTCTTACACACACAGAATTGTCCATACTACTACAAGTAGCTGGTGGATAAATTTCAGGACGCTTGAATATCTTTCCACACTTGCTTTTTTGCCATTGTCTCGAATCGATTAATATTTTTTCCGTATTGATCGATTAGGCATTTTATATCACTTGGCGCCACTTCAGAATTTCAACAGCTCTAAGATAATGAAAAATTACTAATATTAATTAAAAGAAAATATTTATCTGTTACAAATATCCATGTTGTCCATCTATTCTCAGTTGTCAAACTCAACCGCATCACTCCAAGTATTCCACCTGTATTTTTCCTCTGGAGGTAGTTCGAAAAGAATACATTCCAAACATCCCGAAAACATTAAGAACGAACAAAATACGGAACAGAATATCATAATAATATAAATACACTTTAAAAGCTTTTCTCGCATTTTGCGAAATCAGGAAAAAGATTGTCTCACAAACCCAGATACAAAAAAAGCTCAGTGTTTCCACAGACCACGTTTTCTTATATTTATGAAGTTTTTTAGACCATACTGCAATTTTTTCATACTGGCAATTTTGTCCTTTTGTTGAATTAAGTGTCAAGTCGTTAAACTCAGCCTATGCAGAGATGTGTTTCAGGTCCTCATTGAGGCGGCATACGCAATCTTCCATCATACAAATAGAGGCGCTAAGAGAAATTTATACATCATCCGCATATAAGTGAACAGACGCATTACCTACAACATCAGGAAAGTCGTTTATGAAAAGACAAAACAAAAGAGGCCTCAGAATAGAGCCTTGAGGAACCCTACATTCAAAAAACGCGACATCAGAAAGCGTACCCCCCCACCCTTACCCTTTGACAAAGACCATGCAAGTGACTATCAATCAACTTAATCGCAGAAGAGGAGAATTGGAAGTTCCGAGATAATTTGGCCAAGAGTATGGAGCGATTGATAGAGTCAAACGCCTTACTAAAATCAAGTAACACTAGTATTGACAAGTTATCATTGTCCAACGCCTCATGAACACCCGAAGTTACCCTCAACAAAGAAGACTCACAACCATGGAATGCTCGGAACCCAGATTGCCACCTAGATAACAAGCCTTCCCTGATAATATAATCAATGGCCTGACCATGGAGGATTCTTTCGAAAACTTTGGACAGGAAACAAAGAAGATTGATCGGGTGGAAGTCACTAGGATTAGATGCAGTAGCCTTGTTAGCGACCAGGATCACTATTGCCACAATAGAAAAATAGACACCATACGTGGTGGCAATTCACCAGAACCAACCGCATCATACTTGATAGAATTGAGTGCCATAAAAACTTCACTCTCATCTACACAACGAAAGGAAAAGCCATCAGCACGAAGTGGCATGGGGGTTGGGATGCGTCCCGAAACATGGCCTGCATAGTTCGTAAAATGTGTATTGAGAACGTTGGAATCCAGGCTTATCTCATGCTGGTCTCGCCCATGCACACTCAAATCACGAATATTACTCCACAATTTCCTAGATGGCAGGTTAGCATCCAATTTCTCACTGTAGTAGGCACGTTTAGCAGAGGCAATTATCGAGTTTACTTTATTGCGCACTTTCTTAAATCTGTCGTAGAAGTGTGGACATCAAGTAGTCCTATAACGTACTACTGCCACCAGTTCATATAAGACTAGGTATTGTCGAGAACTTATCCACGAGGCAATGAATAAAACTGATGAAAGGCTTAAACATCTGAAAATTGTTTTTCCATGGATAAGTGATCAGAAAATTAAATAAGATACCTACTATGATTTAATCTATAGTAAGAAAACTTTTTCATGTGCATGAATTTGAATTTTAATACTATTTTGGTATATTCAACGCAGATAAAACTGACTGGAAAACTAAAAACAATTTATCAGGGCTACAACATTTCGCTCATTAAAATATTTTAACTCATTTAACAAACGACCGCTTTGGAAATCCACCCGGAAAAGTTTTTCCCTCACAACACATTATTATATAAAATAATTTCTTAAGGAAAAAAAACATCCCCTTTTTCGTTTTCAGGTATATTAATTGGACCAAATATAAGGACTTTAACGAAAGATGTAGCATTCCATAGAAAACTAAATCCAAACGGACTTAGATCTTGGAAATGTATTAAGCTAATCATCGAGAATTTCTTCGGAAACAATAAATCAAACAATTACAAGGAACTGGTAGGAGTAATGATTAAGGCTTTCAAGGAAATGAATGTCTTGATATCATTAAAAATTCACGTGCTACATAATCACATTGATTTTTTTCCAGAAAATTTAGAGGAAGTTTCAGATGAGTCAAATGGAGAAAAATCCCATCAAGAATCGGAAACGAAGCGGAAACGGAAACACGATACAAGGGAAAGAGTATCACGAATATGTTGGGCGAATATTGTTTGAGCCTCACGCAATGTGAAGAAATCTATTCACGATAAACAAAGAGAAAAAAATAAATGCGTCTATTTTGATTCCTTTTTTTCTAATTTTGTACAAAATAAGTGAAATAAAAATTTGAAAAGGGGTAAAGTAATATATGATAAGTTTTAATAAAATGTTATAGAAAAAACAATGGATTCTCCTTTAAAACAAATTCGGACTATATCGGTATTTTGACATGACCCGGTAAAAAATCATAGCGATTGGTGATCTGCATACAAAAACAATTCAGGCACGGTGTATGAAAAGTTGGAGATTATTGAAAAGATAATTTTTCTTGTGCCGTGTAATTATTGTGAGTCATTCAAAATATTTAATAATTAAAAAGTAAGAAAATGGTGGATCTTCCTAATATTAATTTGTCTTTCAAGCATAAAAGATATATTAGCTGTATTTTTTCACCTAATCCGAGTCATAGAATTAAATTGATTCCTAACTTCAGAGTTTGAAAAATTCATGCAATTTTTATGATTTTGAACCATAGAAAATATCACAATATAATCTAGAAAATATCGAGTTAACATTTTGAAGTTCTGAATTATTCAACCTCATGGCAATGTTTTTAGATTTCAAAATTTCCGACTGTTTTCTTGTTTTTAAGGGAGAGTACAGTGTAGAGCCGTTTTATTTAGAGACATTTTTGGGAGTTAATTATAAAAAAGAGATATCATTGAATTTAATGCAATTTAAAAAAAAACGCAGATCAAAATTGACCGATGCGATTAGACGGGAAAGCCGAAAATTCGCCACATGACGAAAATGGACGGGTCTGGTTGACAATATACAGATTCGACCGTGGTTCTGAAACAAACAACCCGAATATATTAGTAATAATAGAACATGTACCTGTGGCTCGACCTACCGTTCAAAGAGCCCAAAATATTTTTTCCTATAATTTTTTAAATAACATACTGTATATTGTCAACCAGTTCGACCCGTCCATTTTCATCGTGTGGCGAATTTTTGGCTTTCTCGCCTTATACCCATGGGTCAATTTTGATCCTTTTTTTATTATAGTTAAAAGTGTCATTAATAATAAACAATAAATATTACACACCTGAATGCTATCTCTTTTTTTCTTTTTTTTAATTAACTCCCCGAAATGTCCCTAATTTAAGCGGTTCTACACTGTACTCGCCTCTTAAGAGGACAACTTAGTTCAAAATTTTCAATGGTTCGAATCAGATGAAAAAAAACACAGCTAATATAAACAAAAATGATACATATTTATATTATTTTTTATATACTGTATAGTTAGCCTTCCACGTTACGACAGTCAATTAAGAAGTGTATTTCGTCAGTAAAAAACTTTATCGAATAGGCCTTTAAATCAATAGAATATTCATCATAGGCAATCATTTTTAAAACAACAAAAAGCAAAGAAGTCTCCTTTTATTACAACTATTAAGCCCAATTGCCAGTTTAAAAACAAAAACATATTCTTAACATATCTTGATATAATTTTTAAAAATCCATTGGAAGTGAAAAATTCGTGTATAATGTTGTAAATTTTCAAAACTAGAAGTGTCTAGATCCAGTAGTATAAATTTTTATTAAACTAAAATAGTAGTCTCACACAGACGCATAAAAATTCCGCAGGATATTGGAAAGATATTCCGAAAAAAAAGAAAAATTAAAGGAAATTTACTTTTATTTCCCAAATAAAATTCTAGCATTCGACTTTTGATTAAATTACGTGCAATATATATTAAATTACGTGTAAAATTACATCGCAATTCAAATTCTTAAAATATATTTATAAATTAAAATATATACAACTTTTATACACTTACTTAAAAATTTCTCCAGGTAATTAAAACGGCGCAAATAAAGCAAATACCTGCCAAGGATTTCACACTCAAACACTGTATTCTCACAAGAACCACTTCCTTTACTTTCACTTTTCTCAAACACGAATTACGCTAATATTTATTCTTCAATCAGGAAGCTTTATGGAGCAACCAAACACTGGAACCAGATTAACCAGACCGAGAACAAAATCACTCTGGTAGTTCGTTTCGTACACTTTTCAAACACCACGTACCTACACCCAATACCCAAATACCGGTCACGTCCTGTCTAAGGAACAAATGCCACAGCGAACGACGCGATTGGGGAGAATGCAGAAGTCATCTGCAGGGCTATCCCTTTATATAGAAGCAAAGGAAGGATATGCCTTTTTTTTATTCGCGCGGACCATTTTGTTTCGTTAGGAAGCTCTGCCTTGGAACATGCATGATTTCAGGCTTTCTTCACCGGAGGTAGAGTGAGTTCCACTTTGCGCTTTATTTGAAAAGCTTTTGTCCGCAAATATGATGATGAGTTTAAGCTTTTAAGTGATTCAAAATGCTGAAAAAGTGGGGTATCATTGGGCTTTCGTCGGCTGGGAAAAGCTCGGTTTTTGGCACAAAACTCCCAGCAATGTTTTCACAAGTAATTTTTTCCGGAAGAAGGAGCCAAGTACTGCGCCGCCTGGATTATTCTATGTATGTGGCTCTTGCGAAAGAACAAAGTGCACGTTTAAATACTCGAGAATTGTACGGGGCTGGAAAGTACTTGTTTAGTTGAGAATCAAGGACCTTGTTCCCGGTATTTTATCTAGACTTTGCTTTGTGTCTGCAACTTAAGCCATTTCCGAGAATCACGTTTTTCAGGATGCCACTTTAAGGAAATTTAAATCAGCAGGAAGTGATTCAGGATTTCACATTTACTTTCACACGCTTACAAACATATTTAAAGTCATTAAAAACTATTAAGAAACAGTTAAAATTATACGTTTTTTATTTAAGAGTTCTTTCTATTTTTTCACCCGTCTATCTACACCAAACGTATCAAGTTATACCGTGCTGCTTTTGAAAATGAGATATAAATTAAATTCTGCGTTGAGTAAATGTAAGAAAAAGCCAAACACTAGAAAACATTTGATTACCTAAAATACAAAAAGATCATGTGACAAACGTCCTGGAGCATAGTCGTCAAGGCGGTGTAAATTCCGCAAATCCGGAACATCCGCTCTTTTTATACCATCTATCGAATATTACATAACCGTGTTATATCTTTGATCAAGGAAGAAAAGCAAAAGTACTATTCTACGTTTTTTAACACTGATTTACCTCTTAACAGTGATGGAGGACATTTACGATTAGATTTTCATTGTCTACACTCCAGAGTAAACAATACGTAGACAATGTAGATAATACATACGCTACGTAGAAAAAGTAAATTTTACATACCAAAAATTGTCGACATTTGGTAGGATAGAACAGTGAGTCCCTCTCATATACAGATTCAGTAGGAGTCAATGCGAAGGAGAAAATTTTGATATATTTTTAATGAATATTAAAAACTTGGTTAAGACATGTGGTTACAAAGGTTTGGAAGAACGTATGCTTCGTGATAGAATTGTACTCGGAGTGTGAGATAAGAAGCTGCAAAAGAAGTTGTGTAGAGCAAATGAAATATGTGTAGAAGTTGTGCAGAGCAAATGAAATAAGTAATCTTCAGGCTATTAACTTACAAAAAGCGGGACTATCAACATCATAATCGGAGGTATTTGCTGTAAAGAAAAATATCAATTCAAATCTTAATAATAGAGCAGGTAAAAACATGCAGGGTAAAAATAATATGAGAAATAAAATAAGTGTAAATTATAGTAAAAAATCAGATAATAATTCGCTTAATTCTAGATCACACCAAACAAACTATTGTTTGCTGAAAAAATAGAAAAGAGGACTTGATGGAACTCCAATTTCAAAAATCAAAATTTTATCACTTGTTTAAAGTTCCACGAAAGGCAAAAAATTTTTGTAGATGGGAATTGCTAGCGTCTAGTCATGGACACTCAACACAGCTTGAGTCTAGGCCATTACCAAAATTATTTCTCAAAAAATAAAAATAAATGGAAGAAAAGCAGAATATGAGGTTGCCATGTCATTCATATATGAAGGACACCTAATAGCTGAATATAAATCTGAATAAAACTGTAGCGCGCAATGTGTTAAAACCATTTGCACGCAGGTGGGAAAAATCGTTGAAGTTTAAATAAAATAGGAAATATTTTCCACATGTTTCAAATTAGTCTTCCATGCTTCTTAGGGGAGGAGAACAGTGTAAAATCTAAAAACTTAACATATTTTTTTATTGACTTAAAACATTTCCTGCTCTTTCCGAATAAAACGCTTGCACTTCGAGCTTCTTATTCAAAAAATTCGCGTCGCTACAGGTAGGTACAGGAGAAGTACTCAAATTCACCAGGCTAAGTGCATTGTCTTCCGGAGAGATGCACTTTCGGAGGTATCTAGGTGGAGATGAAGGTGGGCTCGGTCTCTTTTTGGCGCTGACCTGATGCGAGGAAGGGAGAAATTTTAAAAGTGGAAAAGTGAAGTTTTTTTTGCAAAAGTTTTAAGTCCAAAGAGTTTATTTTGTTAACTAGCTTTGTAGACTTAATGAATGTAGCAATTTTCGATTTTTCATAAAGTTTGTTTTTTCCCAATAAATTCTTATATCGTGAAAGAAGAACATTTTGCCCTCGTCGGTTCACCTCCCCAGGAGCGTAATTCTTTGAAAATCAAAAGATAAATTCCTTTACAGGTTAGTGTAATTAATTAACCCCTAGATCAGGGTTAGTTACAAAGTACTTATTATAAATTTAACAATTTGTAATGGGACTCTCTCCATTAATCTGCGTATCTGTCCAAGATCGTTGAAAGAAACCTTCAGATGACCTTGTTTTGTACTGTACATCTTTTCGGGAGATGAGGCAATGTACTTTAAATATCGACATTGAAGCAGGAGACGAAGGTGGAAAAAGGGAAGTTCGTTGGCCCAAACCCGGTTTTAGTTAAGTATTCTATTTTTTTATTCCTTGTAACTTTATAAATGCCAGGGATTAATTTGAAAGTGGCTATTGTTAGGAGCGACCGCAAATATCTATTGTATTAGTGAGGGTTACTAAACTAGTGAAAATTAAATCTTAATTAAAGCCAATTGGGTCTCTTTTTCTTAATACTCCATCTCCCATAAAATTCCCGGCTACCTGATACCTAGAAGTGTTTAAAAGTAACTCCAATTCACACCAATATCTAATCTTAATACTATCTGATAGAAATAATTTTAACAAATTTTATTATTTTGTACTCACCTGAAAACGATATATTCAATCATGTACCGATATTATACAGATTAATGAGCTCATACTACCACCAATTCATTAGGTTTCGGAATAAATTGTGGTATCCATATAAAAAAAATCCGGTTGAACTTCAAGTAGGTACTATATTTGCCACCGTGACTGCTTATACATAACTGCACTAGTCTAGCTACTAATCTAGTTCTTATCTCTAAATACAAACTCATGATGTGTTGCCAGCTGTACATTTCTATCACAATTCTAGTGAATACAGAAAAAAAAGTTATGAAGCACTTACTTCTTCTTCTTCTTTATATTGTTTTCGGGGCTCCCCTGTAAGTACCGCTATTGGGTACCGAAGGCTCACCCCCCTGGCTTGACCCTTAAGGGTATAACGCCATAGAGTATTACGTATT
>QYTT01084473.1:16282-30818 GCA_006980735.1 Dasypogon diadema
CCATTAGTCTAGAGTGGATTGTATTGGTTTGCATATATTATTATTATATATATTATTATATTGATTTGTCGAATGGTGTGCGAACAATTTCGTATTTTTAAATTTTGACAAATAACGTAGGCTCTTAATTTTACCCGTAAGCTAGTCTTCCACTGACCATGCATGAATGACTTCATTCTTCATAAGACAAATAAAATGTTTGATGGGTATTCTATTTAACCTCAAGTTTACTTTTAGAGACCACCATATTCACCATATTGTTAATAGGACTAACTTTAGGAGTTATGAAGCGCTGGGCCAAAGTATTAAATGCTTCATACATAATGAAATCCTAGTATGTATATATCTCCCGTTCGTATTAGGTTATGCTAGTCCTGTTTCATCCTCTTCATATGAAACACACTGCAGCGCGAACAGAAGGCGAGCAAAGGAAAACCTTGTTTTTTTTTTACCTCGAAGGATCTTGAGTCTAGCGTTTCCGGAAAAATATCAAATATCTTCTTTATTTTTCTACTCTTTACACTTAGAGACATTTCGAGCTAATCCATAGATTGTGCACTGCTTTTAACCTAAACTATAAGAGAGGGGGTGTTATAATCTTAAATACATATATTGATTGTTTTTTAAGGAACTTAGCTTAATTAGTCTTTAGGGATATGCAAAGAATGTAATCTCCGTAAAACCTAGAAAATTGTCATCATCAACCCCCTTTTCTCCGATCTCAGCCCTCTAATAAAAACTTCTTTACTCAAAAAATCATTCGAAAGCTGAAAGCTGCTCTGCTGAAAGCCCGCTGAGCTTCATCCTGTTCATCATATGTATCAATCAGTGGCAAGTTTAGAAGGGTCTCCAAAGGGTCTCTGGGTGTGATTCGTCGAATAGACAAGCGCTTGCAAGTTCGCCAATCTACTTAGAACAATTTCCAGTAGATCTCTTCTCTACCATACACATGATACGTATATAATTATGGATATATTATGGGTCCTACTATCAAAGATTACATGCAATGTGCTATTTTCAATTTTATCTCCATAAACAGCGATTTCGTACTCACCTAAATGTTTTTCATCAATGCTTTAACATAGGAGAGAGTGGTCTGATGATGTGTTTATTTAATATGTCAGACCACTTGTCACTTCTTGTAGTAATATGAAATTGCAGTTCATATCTTATGTAGAGACCCTTAACGTCAATTTGCAGTCAGGAACTACACCCAAGTATTTGATAAGATGATAGGATTGAGGTGACAAATAAAAAATAAAATAAATTTCTGTATACACTCAGTATTCGTATTGTAAGATTTCAGAAAATTTAGTCTTACAGTTAGCAATAAATAAATGAACAAGCTTTTACTCAGAAAATCACTGGTTTGATTCCCGTGAAGAAAAACACGAAAAAGTCCTTTCTTGGATTTAACCCTTTCATGCCTGATTAATACATAAAAATATCCTTTTCAACCGTAACTTAAAAAATGGAAAATAGCGAAATTCAAAAGAGAAAGGGTTGTAAATTATATGTACAACTTATAGTGTACTTCGAACCACTCAATCTTTATTATGACAATGTAGTACATATTCCGATAACAGAATGACTCAGTATTTATTTATTAAACTCCAAATTGTTAACTATATTGTGCTTCTTCTGGAAAAAAAAATTAAGGAATTATTGACTGTACTCTGGCAAGATTACAAATAATATTTACTCAAATATTAAAAGCTGTTTCTAATAGATTCTATTGATTACGTCAGAATTACTTATGTAAGCCTGTAAAATCAATAAATAGTTTTAAAATATTGCGAAATAATTGATAATTTTAGATATGGCAACGATTTGAAGCTTATCCTCCAAAGAGCATTTAAAAGCTCATAAGAAAGAAAACAGCATTCACAATTTGTTGTCATGAAATCAAATCCGTAATCAGTGTATTTCTTACATTTTTTTGCTTTCTTTTTTAATATTTCTAACTAGCTCTCATACAAAGCCTCGCAACAATGTGGAATGGCAACACTGTTTCGTTTTTACTATCGAGTTTAGTTGGATGACCTTAAAACGAAACGTGAATTCTTGCTCTCTTGTGACGTGCTCTTCCTCTTCTGTGAATTTCCTTGGTATTGGGTAATTGAACTGCGAGTTATTCTCTCTTTGAGTGCTGTGCTCTAAAAGCAAGAGGTAAGAGGTGGTAAGAGTATTCCAACAATCTGAAGATTATGAACTGTGCGGTGTGGTGGGGGGTGTTGTTTTCATACAGCGATAGCATAGCCAGCATAATTAATTATGGGATTCGTTCTTCATACATTACCCCACTTCGAGTTTCTTTTTTATTACATTTATCTACATTTGTCCAGAAAAAATATTTGATGACGTGATAGGCTTTGGGTGTTTTTCATGTTTCCATTTAAAATCGTTTCAGTTTTGTATCTGATTGAAAGGAATTTACTTTTTTTTTCCTTGCGGTACACAGCTATACGTATTTGAAATAAATATTATATAAAATGAGAATTTTATAAATATGGAAAACTATTTAAAATGGCTGCACACCATTCACTTTTTAGTGGCGATGGCGCCATCCTCTTGTAAATCAAGGAGAATTGCCGAAACATTAAAAAACGTTCGGTGTGGAGCCATCTTTAGTGCAATTACATGTTTGATGCATGCACGAATGACAAGGGAATTGTTGTCAAGATGGCTTAATTAAATTGTTGACTTTTATGTAATCTAAATAAAGAGAATTTTCCTAGGCCGTTTGCACAAGTGGCAACTTATTAATGGAGGAAGCAAAAGTCCCTCAATCCTCGAAAGCTTTTAGCGGGCTCTACCCTCTACCCTACTTTTGCGAGCTCGCAAAGTCGCAAGACATTGCAGTGATTCTTTAAGATATCCGAGTCCAAGCTTTCGAGAGGATCTCATTTCTTAGATATTTTAATTAGAGTAATGGATTCGATTTAAGTTGAAGCTGGCGGCGTTTATCTCGCACTGTGTTGTTTATCTTATTTACAAAAGAAATTTAACAGCAAAAGTATAATCGATTATTTTACATCGTACATTTTCAGTGCTGTGAGTGTACACTGTACACTGTACAGCACTCGGCACTCGTATGTATGCACACATGTATTTCCGCCCTAAAGGAAAGTTATTTCATTTTGTGAAGCGATTAATTTCAGCTTTGGCTTACAATTTTGTATTTCACCGTCCCCGACTGTCCCCCGGCAGCCCGGGCCCACTAACTTTTGTGTGTTTTGCCTGTGTGTGCCATTTAACTTGAGTATCTTGTTAGAAATTGAAGTTGATAGGTTGGCAGCGGGGATTGCGGCTCGAGCGGACGGTCTCACTTATTCTTGTTCTACTTCTTCTAGTTTGCATGCAAACGATTCATTTCATTTATATTTTACTAAAACGGTATAATAATTTTAGTCACGTTTAAATGTTTGTACCTACCTGTGAAGTTTTCATTTCTTTTAAGTTATCTTTGTACTGAATCGATAGCAATTTTAGTTAGCAAGTGAAACATAAGAATGGAGCGCCATTCAACAACGTAGAGGATCTATTTATATTTTCCGTACTTTATACCATATTTACATAAGGGGAATTACCTATGGGTTGGAGTGTAGCTGAATTATGGGGACGTTATGAGATGATTTTTATGAACTCTTCTTGTTATTTTTGATTTCCGTTTCGTTGATTCTAATTAAAGGGGGCGGACGCTATCTTGTAAATACAAATTCATTTATTGCCGTAATAAAATTACAAATAAAAAAGCTCTTAAGCCTCTTACGTTATTCCTCTACTTTTTTCGATTTTCCAATTGAGTCACTTTTCTACATAACTTTTATTTTTCTGGAATTTCCAAACAATTGTATTTGCTTATACGTAATTGAACAGTAGTTTTTACTGAGCACTTGAAAATATGACGAAATGGCATGTCAACAAAAATCTTTTTGAAAAATTTCGCAAATCTATTATTAACCCAATTTATTGATAAATTATATTGCAATTAATTAAAAAGTAAACAAAACGATTTAGATTTATTTGCCTATTTCCGAATACAATGAAAACTCCTCATTTACTTTTTTACATGTTAACAAAAAAAAACGCAGTTGTAGAAAGTCCTAATTTTTTTTATTCAATATAATATAAAAGTATAAAATATTGCCTTGTCAGAAAACCTTAGATCTTGTTGCGAATAAATTTCAAACCTGGTATGCATAATTATGTACATAAATTTCATTCTTTTTTTTTAGAAGATATGGATCAATATTTTATGAATACGTCTCTTTTTTTTAATGCTGGCAACATTCACAAACATAACCTCAAATTGTCGTTAATGACACTAGTGTGGTCCCTGAGGTAATCAGCAATTAAATCACCATGTCCAAGCAATATCCAAAAGTGCAAGGCGAGTTGCTTTGAATTTTTGATTTCTTTCTCGTAGAATGTAATATAAATTAACAATATTTATGTACAATGATGTAAGAAAGGTCGCAGTTGATCAGCTGTGCGTTTATTTTTGTCTATGTACTGAACCATTTTTCATCAATGCAAAGCTAACATATTTAGGATAAAATTTCTAGAAGAACGTTTTCCTCTAGGAATGATACTTTGGGTAGTGGAAACAGAAATTTTTGTCAATTCTCCGTAAGAAGTCTGTAGTTTTGAGAGCTTCAACGGTGTCTACAACTGGCTTTAGTTGTGTGCTCCGCTCTCTCTACTTCATGGCTTGTAGTTTAGACTGTTTAGAGGGTTGTGATGTGATTCATATGAAAAATAAACAGAAATATGTTTCAAAATAATTCTGTCTACCTATAACTCTTCTCGGAATTGTGAATTTTTGCTAAATAATTCCGGGAAAACTATAAAACCAGTCCCACAGTCGGCTTATTCAAATTAATTTTAATGAAATTTTAAGAAATTGTCTGTAGTCCTAGTCCATGCAAAAAAATGAATAAATTGTTCTGGGTATTTTTGAAAACATATTCTCCTCGTTTCACTTGAAATGTGTTTTTTTTTGTTAATAATTTTGTCTCTTTTAATCTAGTTACTGTTGCTAAAGATAAGTAAAATAAATATAATAGACTTCCTTAAAACTGTGTGGTAATGCATGATTGAGGCATCCCTCGGCATTAGTATGTCAAGTATGCACAAGATTTTACATATGAACATTTAGTCTTTATTCGCGTTGGATTCCAATCAGAGACGCAGGATCGGCAGGATCATTCTTCATCATGAGAATCCGTCCAAACTCTCACACATCGGCCTAAACAATTCAATATTTGGTCGGTCAAAACATCGAACTGATCCGTCATCCGTCGTACAGTCCTGATCTGACAGCCAACGACTTCTTCTTGTTTCCATATGTGAAGAATAAACTACGTGGTCTACGATTTTCGACACCAGAGGAAACGGTTGATGCGTTCAAAATGCATGTTTCAGAGATACCTCAATCGGAATTGAAAAAGTGCTGTGAAAATTGGTTCAAACGTATGCAAAAGTGTATCGATCATCGCGGAGAATATTTTGAAAAGCAATAAAATTTGTTTTTATTTATTATTTCGGATACATAAATAGCAACACGTACGTATTCAATAAGTACAAATTTTTTCAAATTTAAAATGAACGTGAGATAAAATACATTAACAATGCGTATGTTATTTTTCAACAAATTCGTTTTGAATAAAGGTGTACGCTCAATTTTGTGAATAAATGTATCTAATAAAATCACAATTTATGCGGTATATACCAAACAGTAGCCATTTTTGGGCTATGCCATATCATCATCATCAATATTATTGATTTAGTTTCTTGAGATCCGAAAAGCCTGGAAGTTTCTTTTTACAGAAAGAAAAACAAACCAAGTACGGTAGAAGTCCAGCAATAATTAGAATATGCTGATTTGCAAACTATATTTTAATATGAATCACGCAAACAAGAAATGCAAACTCACGCATTTATTTAAAAAAAAAAATTAATAAATTTTCCTCAGTCGTGATTATGATTCATGTGTACACTTTTTTGTTTGAAAGAATAAAAACACGTTTCAAGTTTCAAGTGATGCAATTCGATTTTATGGGTGGCCTTCCTTACATGGAAAATACAAAACACACAGAAATTCGTCAGAAACCTCACTCGTTCCTAATCCCAATACAACGTAATCGCGCTAATGAAGACAGAATAGATTCTCGAAATTTAATAAGAAAAGTGATTGGCCCACTTTTTCCTACTCTATGGTCGTTTTCTACGTTAAGTGATTAATGATGTCACTCTGTGAAATAGAGAATTATTATAAATTCAGAATTCACGTACACATACACCGTTAATGCACGTCTATTCGCCAGCCATTCTTGCTTCTTCCTCCACTTCAGTATTTTATTTTCGCCAGAGCCATTCAATGAAACTTATAATTTTGTTCCTGCATCAATTTTAATACTTTTTAATACTACTCTTTGGAAATTTCTCCGAAAAAACGAATTTCTCCGGGAAGCTAACTAAATCGCGGAAAATCGATACAAATGAAATGTTTAGAGTTTTTTTTTTCTCTCATATCTTGCGGATGTTTAACAAGGGCATCTTTTCCAACCCACAACGTCAGAACGGCTCTATGGAAACTATTACCATGCTTAAATGACAATGAGAAACCTGAAACGTGAAACCTTATTTGTTAATATTGTGGAATTTGTGACCAGGTTGTTTTTAACCTGATCCATCAACCATCGGAGTCATTGGCTCAGACTTAATCGGAACTTGTAAGCAACTTCTACAACTGAAGGCAGTAGGGTAAAACCGTAAAACTCGCTAAGAGCCGAAATATAGGTACACTTTATTATGAAGAAGTTGTTACGGTGTAAGCGCACTACTTCACGGTCATACCATGCCAAGCATACGAGGCACAACGTAGAAAACGAAAGACTCATTGCATTTGAATAGCTTTTTGAATGTGGTGTACATCATGAAAAAAACTTTCCTATTACTTGGGTATTGTTGGCTATTATTGTTGTTCGCTATGGTAATTGTTATCTGAAATAAGTAAATTTATTAATGCGCTTAGAGTGGGAATGGGAAAGCAATCAGGGCAACAGAGAAAAAATCGAAATTAGATAGATGGCTCGATTTTCCGCATTCGTTGCGATGACATAGTAATAATATGTATATGTGTATCGAGGGGCTTGTTTATGTTAAAATTAGGTGCTTACGGATTCTTGAGAAATCTCTTTATTAAGTTAATATTCATTCGGAAGGGCGTGACTACAAATGCTTTGATCGTACCCCACTGTCGTGTAAAGTTATATCAACTAATCTACTTTTCGGTTCGTTGTATTTGTTCCATCTAATTTCGTTGAAAGGCTATGAATAGAGAAAATGTGGGGTGATGCTTACATATTTAATTTCATTTTACCAAAGGGACTGAAATCCAAAATTTGCAGATACAAAGAAATTCTGTCACGAAATTACAAAATAATTGGATGGAGCTGTAAACATGGTATACACAGTATCTTCTTCTGTCTACATTCAATTTTGTTCTTAAAATACGGATGAAAGATAGAGGCGGTGGAGGTATTATTTCTTTGAATCCGAGAGTTGCTGTATTAAAATATAAACGCCTATGCATTTCAATGATTCTAGTAAAGTTTTGAAAATTGACTTCTTTCATTTGAGTCAACAACCACAGTCCGTAATTTATTATTCTTCCATAGAAGTGTTTTAGGACGAGCTTTGAGCTTGTGATTCAGTCACAAGTAAAATATTATATAATATAGTAAATGAAATTGAAATGATATTGAGGAGTTTCGAATGAAAGCTATTTGATATAAATGACTGACTTCGGCGCTGTCTCCAACGTAGGCAATATTCGAATGCTTATATATAAATAAAAAATTCCTGAAAAGTAGTGTATACGAAAATAATAACAATTAATAAACAAAAGTAAATAGTAAAGTAATTAGTGCTTCGATTTAACAAAACCAACTGGAATTATCTATTTTCATACAAATCTAAAAATGTTTTCTCTTTTTCTATCAAAAGTTTTTTCGTGTAACAAAGTAAAAAAAAATATTGGTATCATTCTTATCTTGTCTCCAATACCACTAGGCTATTGAACGTAACAAACTAGCCAACAAGCTTGTAAAAATTGCAGATTCAGAGGCCTAGGTAGGGGTGTACCTGTAGTTGGCAGAGCATATAGTCCTATAAAAAGGATAGTAATTCTGTGTATAGTGGATAGGTGTAACAATTCCTTTAGATATTAACCTGACCAAGTAATACGTTTGCCTTCTTATAGAATCTATTGAAACCTAAATTCACGGAATATTGTCACCGGATGTCTTTTAAAAAAGAAAAGCTTCATGTTGATATATTTTATTTATGCAATTTTCAAACCAGCTTTATTCAGAGGTCATTCGAAGATTCTTAAAATAGGAAATTGGTCTTCTGGGCTAGAAGAGAAACTCATTATTAATTTGTCCAACTCTTCAAAACATCGATATAAAGCTTTGGTCACCTTTTCGTTTGGGAAAAATTCTTACATCAGAGCCATTCTTTTTACATTTGGAAACGGAAGGTTATACGGGGCTAAGTCTGATGAATAAGTTAGAATTGAAGACAACTCGAATCACAGCTTATGAATTTTTGTCATTAAAATAATAATTGCATTAAGGCCAGCGCACATTAGTGGAACAACACCCCAACGAACAGTTGGTATAACATACTGTGAAGATCTGATCAATGGTCGCCCTTTTATGTGGAAAGTCAAGCTGAGATTAGTCCAGGATTTCCCCCGCATACGTTTAAAGCTTAGATATAGAGATTAGAAGAAAAATTTTTTAGCATTAAAACTGATTCTTTACAACTATCTAGGATTACTATTGACTTCCTTAATTTTATTGTTCTTAGCACTAGAAAAAGCAAACCCGTCATTTTGACGGATAGTCTCTCTCTCTCTCAGTTACATCATTCAGCGTATTATTTCTATTTCTTGTGTAAGCTGCACGGTAGTTCTAATGTTAAACTTCCTAATATGAATAAGTTCTTTATAAATTCTTTGTATGTGGATTATGACTTCGACAGTCTCTTCAAAACATCTTGGGTGTTATTGTTGAATCCGTTGATTCGAATCCGACGGTTTCAACGGTAAGGCCGATTGCTTCTACAGTGCAGGTACTATTCAAGATGGTATTAAAGTGTGACATCTATTCATTCCAGAACCCTTCTGTATTGCTGATTACATCCTCGTTTATATTATTTATTGTGTTAGATCTTAGGTGGAATTAGTTTGATGTTATATCAAGCGAAATAAGGAAAGCAAAATTGTCATTTGTCTGCCCACTCTCTGCTAAGCTGTCTCTTCTCGTATCTACTCTACCAAATTCTGACTATTACACGTGTGAATCTTACAACTTACCAACCTAATTTCAACTCCAGAGCATTTGAATTGTTTTCGCAAATCAGATGTTATTGTCTGTTCGTTTTATATAAATACCAGTTTTTACTATCGTAACCGACATTATTACTCCAGTTAAGCTCCAAAATAAAATATTATTCCATTGAGTCGACTATAACAGCCTTGCACAATCTAATCTCGGAGTTAGAAAAGGCTATAGAAGAGAAAATTATATGTCTACTTATTTTCGATACGAACTAAGTAAAACATAATTCGAACCACGTAGGGATTAAGGAAATTATTAACAACATAATGGACTGGCAACGAAGTATTGAGGGAAAAAATGTATCAGCATCAATCTGTTTGCAAAGCGCCTTGCCAATTAACCAAAAATTTGGAATTGAAAAAAATTGTACTACTTCTGGGTGCTGATAATAAAAAAAAAGTCGAGAGAAAAATGAAACATTTTCTCAATGCGAAAGGGAACTAATTAAGAAACAAACCAACTTTCCGCAGTAGTTTTTTTTTACCAAAACCAATTTAAACTCTGTGCAGTGGTGGGTTGTTTACTTATGACGGATTTTTCATTAATTTCACCTGACTCTGGAGGTGAGGTATACAATGTTAAGAAACTGTAATTTTTTGTTCAATTATACCATTACTAATTTCTATGACAATAGGCGACGCAAGCTGTTAATACCGCTTGAATAAATGTACAATACCAGTCGGCTTTTCGTGTGCATTAGTATCTCATGAAATGAGGGCGTTAACAGTACTCCATTTAAAAACTATATAAATCAAATAGGAGTGCAATAAGGAGTGCAAAAACTGTTGAAGTGAGTTTTGTTATTTATTAACTTGTAACACTCTGTTACTGAAGAAAGTACAATAAATTTCCTTAACCCCATATCTTGAGGGTGTCGGGTGTCTTTCTCTAACCTCACCCCATCAATCAAAATCACGCACACCCACTTTATTTAAGATTACCAAGAAGAAGTTGTAATCTCTTACCTGGCTGATGGTTCTCAATCTCAATCCACTCATTTGCCCACACAATTGTTAATATATACAGTCTTGGCAAACTCGTAAGGACGAAATGTTAAATTGCTTTTCATTATACACTACTAGGATGATGATGCCATAAAGTGACCTTTTTAATCTTTTCTAGGTGCATTTCCTCTGAAAAGCCATTTATCTGGCAGCTCTCTTTTTGTCCGCTGTAAATGCGCATGAACAATTCAAACGTTTATGTATGTATATACGTAGGAAAGGAACTACAAGTCGAGCTATGATGTACCCCTGTGTTCCCGAGCACCGCATCTAGATTCAAATGGAACATGAAGAATGCTATTGAATTGAAGAAGTACAGAATCTACGTGAATTTAATAATATGGTAAAGTTTATGCGGCGCATATACACATTCCTGTTCACATATTTACTTACATTTACTCCCTTTATGTCGGTACATAATAACCATTTAGGAAATACTAAACAATTTATGTTTATTATCACAAATTCTCGTTCGTTTTTGGTGCGCCTTTGAAATGAAGCTATTTTGCATGATATTAAAATTTTACTCGTTTTATTTATGAAAATAAATGGATTTTGCTAATGAATCATTTCACAAGTGGGATTTAAAGGGAACCAAATAATTCTCTGCTTGTGGCTGCTTTTCTAGGCATGTTTGAATGGAAATAAATTTTATTTAAGCGACATGAAATATTAACATCTTCCGGTTTTGTTTGCTTTGATATACAAAAATCGATTAAAGTTTGCAGCGTTTTGGTTAAAACTCGGTCACAAGCAAAATAATTTAGAGTTTTCAATTTTAATTTCTCATGAAACAGGATGGAATTTTGTGAAGCTTTTAATTTAGTAATGAGCCTTTTAATAAATTACTTTTCGTAATTTGTTGTACACATGTTTTCTGACGGAAATTTGGGTGGGGACTTGACCTAGAATATCATCAATCCATCTAATTAAATTAGTTATTATCAGCGTGTTAATCATACTCTTTGTGAATTAACATTTGCAATAATGAATGTTTATATGTGTTTTCAATTCAGACCACTTACAATGTCACAATTCAAAATATTTGTAATTATTATATACTGGGCATGGGCAGTTGTTTTTTTAGTTGACTTATAATCAGTTTCACTACATACTTAAAATTGATGATCATGTAGCTCTCAAAAAGCTAAAAGCGCTTTTAAAACTTATTAAATGCGTTGGATCAGACATTGCTAAAATATAAGTGCATAAATAATGTTATAAAGCCTGACATTGTCAGTATGTACCATAAATACATCTGAGCGGCCTTCAGATAGCCTGAGATTTGCAATTTGTAGTTCACCATAACTGTGGAAAAGCTATAAAACCGGCTGCAAATGAATGGGTGCCTCAGAGGATCCAGTGCATTTTAGTGATTGTTCTGTAGTCAGAAGAAAAGCTTTTGACTATTTGTAGATCCCGATGGAATTCGAATCCGGAACCTCTTGGATCATCAGCCATCAGTGCGCTATTCAGTAAACCAGTAAGATTCTTCAATACAAATTTTTTATTTATGATCCTTGTAGTTTTTGGACTGTTTTGAAATATTCTAATGTGACTGCAGCAGAATTTTGACAAAATAACAAAATCTGCTAATACAATTTTTACGGTATCAAAATATCGTTGCTACCATCTAGTGGTTTAGGTGATCTTAGTTCTTTTTAGTGATGTTCTCTTTGTCGTTGTTACTTCAGTGAATTACTGGACCATGAGTCCCTCATTATTCACAAGCTTATTGACGCCTAGTTTTCTTTGATCCAGATTTAAAAACGTACCCATTTTACGATAATATTCGATCGACATGAACGTACCAAATAAGCAGGACACATATTTTCATTCACTTTTATTTATTTTTTTATTTCAATTATCTTATTTTAGTTCCAACAAGTTTTATAGTAAATATTGGCGGAGAAGGCTTTCAAAGATGCAGAATTGGAGGCATTACTTCATGAAGACTCATGTCAAACGCCAGAAGAATTGGCAGGATTATTAGCAATGACCCAACAAGCCATTTAAAAATGCCTCAATGGAAATGATTCAGAAATAAGGAAATTGAGTGCTGGACGAGTTGAAATCGAGAGATGTTGAACGGCGTTTGTTTGCTTGTTTACAAGCTGCTTGAAAAGCAACGACGGAAGGGATTTCTGCATCGCATTGTGACTGGAGACGAAAAATGGGTTCATTACGATAACCCCCCAAGTGCAGAAAATTATGGGGACTTCCCGGCCATGCTTCAACGTCGACGGCCTAACTGAATATTTACAGCTCCAAGGTCATGCTCTGTATTTGGTGGGACTACCTCGGTGTAGTGTATTATGAGCTGCTAAAACTGGCTGAAACAATCACAGCCGATCTGTATCGAAAGCAATTAATGCGTTTCAACCGAGCACTGGAAGACAAACCGCAATACACGAGAGAAACGATAAAGTGATTTTGCAGCATGACAGTGCTAGACCCCATGTCGCAGAGTCGGTCAATACATACTTCGAAATGTTGAAATGGGAAGTCCTACCCCACCTGTCATATTCTCCAGACATTTTTTTTTGATTTTTTTATTTTAATTTTTCCATAGTCGGCCATTTCTCCACGTTACATGATTCCTCCTCACCTGAAATAACTTGAATCCTACATTTGCAGTACGTGCATGAGCCGAAATATAAGAGTCCAAAAATTTGAAATAAATATCGAGGGAACTTAAATAAAAGTGGCTAAAAATACACTTACATGGGTTATGTAAACATTCTTTATTGTTTATTTCATTATTTTCAGATAAATGATGTTTATTGAACAAAACTACGGCAACAAATTTTATTTTTAACAATTTTATGTAACAAAGATTTTAATTTCGCACGCCACTGTATACCAACTGGAGAATATTTACAAAAGAGTGTTTTAATAGTACTTATCTATTAACATACGCACACCAGTGATAAAACAAAACGTTTGCAGTATATATTGCAGATAATTTTTTCCAAATAGCGCCAATGTATTGAACGAACGCCGCAAAACAATGTAATCTGTGAAGTGATTAAAAGCGATAATGATTTTATTGCTAATTTTAATTGCCTGACACCACTCTATTGCCAGAATTACGTAAGCCGAAATAATTTATCTTAAAATCTCGGTAATTTAGATATGAAAGTCAAGATATAAAAAGCTTTGACTGCAAACCAATAAATCGTCATCAACTTGGTTGTCCAGAGATGCAGGAAATTTGCATACAAAGTAGCGCGCTGCCTCTCGTCTTGATGTTCACAAACAGCATAATTTAGCATTATTAAATAAATGCAGCGTGAGTCAGCATATTAGAGCAAGTGAACCCATCGCCATTTAGCCAGTCTGTAAGCAGGTGCGCGTAGCTGTGTATTATGTTCGCACGAAAGATGCATTTTGTTGAAAGATTGCCAATTTACGTGCTACGAAGTGATTAACAGCCTACAAAAGCGCGAGCACTTCATATCGACATATCCCAGTCCCGGCTTTGCCTTGAACTGCAGCAAGACCAAGAGTAATTCCTTTTTTTCCGTTTAAGATACACCGAGCCGAACTGGTGTTCAATTTTTACGCGCGCAATTTATTCTAGTTCACCAATTCACCAGTGTGTGTGTTGGTGAACTCTCAAAAGTCTCACAAAAGCTAAATTTTTAATTTCAATTATTTTGGCTTTGTAACCTGTTCGCGGGTGTGTATCTGTTTTGTTGTTTAATAGCTGCTGTTGCATGTAAACAGGCTATGCAAAGTATCTAAGTATCGTGTATCTCAGTTGAGCTATACTCTACACAGCTTTCGCACCGTGAGATCTATTCGGTTTTACTAAAGCTCTTGCAAGAGATTGTGGAATCTGAACTGATTTCCATGTTCTATGCGCTCATCAGTAAGGCTTTTTCGGTTATAAAGCTCAGAGAAGCTATAGCACCACAACACCGATGACCGAATAGAAACCACTTTAGGTTTAGAAGGAGGTAGTTTAGCAGTGCAGGTTGAGGGGGTTGGTGCCATATTCTTCCAGCGAGTCCGTTGCGAAAATTAAATATGGACAAATTTTGAATGTATCAATTTCTAGCAAAGAAGTCAAAAAAGTAAACAAATTATGTGGAGCTCAGAGGTAGATCGGAAGAG
>QYTT01084473.1:30838-41117 GCA_006980735.1 Dasypogon diadema
CACCGATGACC
Organism: Dasypogon diadema; assembly: GCA_006980735.1. Taxonomy (NCBI): domain Eukaryota; kingdom Metazoa; phylum Arthropoda; class Insecta; order Diptera; family Asilidae; genus Dasypogon; species Dasypogon diadema. The sequence continues at coordinate 30,850 of QYTT01084473.1, forward strand.
GAATAGAAACCACTTTAGGTTTAGAAGGAGGTAGTTTAGCAGTGCAGGTTGAGGGGGTTGGTGCCATATTCTTCCAGCGAGTCCGTTGCGAAAATTAAATATGGACAAATTTTGAATGTATCAATTTCTAGCAAAGAAGTCAAAAAAGTAAACAAATTATGTGGAGCTCAGAGGTAATTCAAGACTAAAAATAGTTTTCGATAAACCGGTTGTATTAACCAGAAACAGTAGACTACTCGACTGTTTCCTGCCTTCAACATATTTATACGTGCGAGCTTTACGTGAGCAGAAACGTTTTTATTACTGCTCAGGTGTGTAAACTCCAGTCATTGTTAAATAAATTTGGATAAACATTTTTTCAAGGCTGCACAGGTAGAAATTATCGTTATGATTCGTTTCTTTAGTAATTATTAGCACTTATTAGACATGAGTATGTTAGTTTCAGAGCGAATTTTACAAGTTTTGAGGGTATTTTATTTGCTTGCGCTACGTTTACTACTGTTTCCAGTCCACTGTTCAATGAGTCATTTCTTTATGTTAGTGGATCTATTTCCTTGATTAAAATGCCAAAACTTAAGTCGTAATTTTTTTTTTATTAGAAACTTGTTGTACTTTTTCATTCGACCATGCAAGAAGGTGGATTAAATTAAAATAAATTTAATTTTATAGAATTGTTTACCCGATTGTTATAATTAAATTCAATTTTTTTGCAATTTTATAGACATTGTAGATAATTAAGATGTTGCTGAAGGCATAAGTAACAATTTTTAATCTATTCTTTTTTAATTAATTCTTTGGAGAGGAGAAAAAAAGAATTTTTTTTTTGCAAATACTACAACGAATGCTTATCAATTCCTTTTTGTTTTTATATAAAAGATACTCTCTTTACAATTACAAGACAGTGTTTATTATTTATTTTTTCTTAGGCTTTAGTTGTAAAATTACCGCCAGGCGGAGGTATTCGAAAAAAAAAATTTATACCGCTGCCGGGAGTTATTTAGCTGAAAGTATTTTTCGGAAATAGAAATAAAAAACAGAGCAACCTTGTCGCTGTCGGCACCACAATTAACCTTCCAGATAAAAAATTGATAAAGTTGTACACGCTTGAAAATTTAAATGTGAAAATTGCGCAACATTTGTGTTTTTTTTATATACTTTTTTCACCCTTGTAGCATTTTTCAAGCCCGCTAAAGTGGCATTTGATAGAGAACCCTTCACCGTTTCAATAGGGTTTTCAACCACCTCTCCCCCTCCCATCTATCACGAATTATAAATTTTCAAACTTAAAAAAGTGGCCAAATGGGAAGTTGGTAGTGTGGCTAGACTAGTCGCACCCCTTTTATTTTTACTTAGATTAAGGGTGGAAAGGTGCCACCAGAATATGACGAAACAGTTAACAGGTTGAACTTTGAGCTACTTAGAGTAGGAGTCAACTACAATCCTGAAAATGTTACCCTAAGAAGGGTCACTGAAATCTATGTGGATCCTAGATCACGGGTTATTGTTGCTTTTCCAGCCTTGGCCTTGATTATCCGTAGGTTTGGCAGGACTTAACAGTTGTCTCGATATCCTAATCTAGGTTTGACCGCCAGAAATAACTTCTTGCTAAAGCCTTTATCCTAGCAGTGTTAGAATGACTGAAATGAAATGCCTTAAAAACATGTTGCTGAGCAGTTTCAGGAATCTGGACCCGATATCCCCATAACGGCCAACCTTTGTGGGATGAAATTTCGGAGCTACGAGTATTAAAATGGTTGAATTTTTTCACAGGAGCAAATGATGTTAATTTGGCAATTTCTGCAGCGTCGATGACTGGCTTGCAAACTATCTTGTTCATCAAAATCTTGTCAAGCTTACCATCTGATTCATAAACGAAGAAATGAAGATAAACGTGCGGGTGTGGAATGTCTAAACTGGTTCCGTCGGAGGCTGAATTTCAATTCAGCAATAACCCGCCCAATACGATATCGTATTATAATGTAAAATGTGCACGAATTTGAATTGCAGACTAAATGCTATCTTAAATAATAGAGACTGTGCCCATTGTACTATAACATCATTTAACGTAAAATTCCAGATATGCCACAAGGAAACCATTTCAGGCCACTCTTATTTTTTTACTATTTAAATTAGCGATGCAGAGTTTTTTTGGCTTTGATTAATTAACTGCGACCTAAATCTGTTGATTTGCTATTATTAACTTCTTTACAAACTCCCATTGAGGCTATTTCCGGAAAAAGGGCAAATAAAGCCATGTAATTTATATGATTTATATGCCCTTTTTTGCGGAAACTGCCTCCATTGTTCTCTCTTTAGTCATAAATTTCTACTTCATTCTTCTTCTTAAAAGTTATCAATCGTTATTCGATTGCATTGATTCCACAAAAAAAATATAGGCGAAGGTTCTTAAAATTTTTGCATTCGTCACCTATTTTTTAAAACGAAAATCTTACAAATAAGTGCAAAATAGCTAAATTTCCATAATTTCTATCTTTGCGGTGATGATGTCATTAACAACTAATAAACCAGTCCATTAAAAATTATACAAAGTCAAATTATTAGTCAAATTGAAAAATGGGTACAGTCCACATCACTTTGTTGTCAAGAATTTTAACATTATTTTGTGTGGACGTAATATTTCATAATGAGTATAGAAAAATATTCATATTAATGAAATGGAACACATTCGGCATAATTTGCGAGGTAGCAATGGAATTACAAAAATAGTTTTCGGTTGAACAACCTACGAAATCCGAAGCCTACATAAACAGCAGTAGCAGCAGCAGCAGCAGCAGCAGCAAAATAAACTCATTGTAATAATATATTCCATGTTTTTGCTAATATCGAGTCCATTTCAAACGTCCAATGCCATTAAAAAAATTCACATTGGTATATATTGGCCGTAATGCGCGCGATTTGCGGATATACTCGAAAAACATCGAAACCATTAAACCCAAATCATTTACTGCTGCCACACCAGTCCCCGAGCCCATGCCACACATTCATGTACCTTGTTCTGCTGTAATCTGTAATACTATTTAATTAATTCCAATTCCAAAGTAGAAAAATTATTCTGGCGAAGCAGAAGCAGCAGCAGCAGCAGAAGAAGAAGAAGAAATCGGGGAGAATAAAAACAAGGCAAGCACAAAGCAGAAAGCAAAGCACTGCGGCCAATAAAAAACATCGCAGCACAAGTTAATCGAACGCCGCTCGCTAAGAGCTAAGAAGCAGGCGAAGGCGAACAGTTTTGTGTGCGTTCGTTGAGCACTTTCTCAGTGTTTTCATGTAGCGATAAAGACGCGACGACGAACAGTTGAGTGCTGCGTGTGTTGTGTGTGGCATGCCTGCCTGCGAAAACACAAGAGGGAAAATATTAAAAAATAAAGAATTTGAGGTGAAGCATACAATTAATTAGGCAGAAAGTAATCTTGGAAAAGAAACTTTTTATTAGTGACATTGACCCCATTTGATTTCGTTTAAGAATTGGCAGTACTACTTGCCTGCACGTTTGCGAGCATTTTTCCACTCAGCAGGTGTACAGGTGTTATTTTTTTACCTGTAAATCGTGTTTCGTTTTTGTTTTCTATACATACTTTGTCCTTTGTTTTCATTCAATTTAATTTATAGGAATATTTTGTACTAGAATTTCGGTACGATTTGTAGTACTATTCATGTTTGCTCTCTATTTACTTTCTCTTGAAATTTACAAATTTCCCAATTCGTGTTTTAATCTCTTCAGAATGTTTTAGAACATTTGATGCAATTTTATTTATTTTAGAAATCAAGAAAATGAGTTTTCTACCTAAATATTGTATTATTACCTAAGCTGCTGCACACGTGCAGGGGAAAGTTCCACACCTCGGCCCATCAGAAGAACATATGGCACTTAATGAACCACAGCCAGCCAACGGGGGCGCGTACGAGTACGACTACGACCACGACGACACGTTGTTATTGCTTCTCTTATGAGTTTGTTTCTCTTGTAAGGTCACAAGTCCAAGTGTTGCATCAACAATGTGGAGTAAACATTTCACACGTATTTCACGGATCATCATAACTGCAACATAAGAGTAAAAAAGCTTTGGTGTATTCTCTTGGCGTAGGGAATTTCTCTCGTTCTCTTTTTGTTTTGAATGGGTCATTTATCACCACGTTTTGATTAAGTACAGCAGCAGTAGCCAGTGTTGTCGATAACAAGTGTACAAGAAAATTTTATTGCAATCATTTTGATTTGCCGGCGTTTAGAAAACTACAAGTTAAACTGTTAACTGTTTTTCTTACTCTGGTAGGCCGTGTAACTGAAGTTGCTGCCATTATTATTAATGCTCGTTTATTAAAGTTATATAAAATATGGAAAGCATTTTCATATGATACAAGATGATATTAAGACGTTGAATGTCAAAATTAGCATAGAGGCTTTCGTGAGAGAATTACGTGTTAAAATGCATTCGACCTGAGAGAGCGGCACGTGGAGTAGGCGTTGTCCATGCTAATGAGATCAGTTTGCTATAAAATCGAAATTCTCCTTAATACTTGTCTATTCCATTTGCAAAAATTGTTTCCATAATCTTTACAAGAGAGAATTTACAAATTATATTAGGTATGAAAGTTTTGTAGTTTTGTTTTAGGGAAAATTCAATTTATTTAATATTAAAAAACAAGATTAATTAATGATATATTGGCCATTGTTTTCTATAATCTTCCTCCATCTATCAACTAACTCATTTATGCCGGTTGTAGAGAAAATCCTATCATTTGCAGCTAAGAAAACAGAAGATAAGAAGTAGAGATCTACTGTGCCAGTTTGCCCCGGTTGCAATAACTCCCAGTGCACAATACCTCGACAATCTCACCAGATGCAAAGCATCAGCTTTTGCTTGTGCAAGTTTACCTTCACAAGAGTTGGAGGCGAAATTCCTGGCAATACCTTGACTTTTTTTCGGACGACATTGTTATACACAATCCACTTTTCGACACCAATAATCATTCGATTCAAGAAGGAAAATATGTTTACTGCCGAGCAAGTAATAAGGAAGTAACCGAAATTCGATCTGTGAGATTTTTTTCGCTTATTCTACACAGCTGAACTTGTTGAAGTGGATTGTCGCATGGCTAACGTCAAGCCTGTCGGCAGGTTTTCATATTCTCTCATCGAGTTTGGTATTCTTTTGCAACCCATTCCCTTTCCCAGTCAGGCCCTTTACCATGCCTCTCTCAATGGTGGAATATGGTTTTGTACCTTGGAACTCTATAGTCGACTCCTGTTTTGCTAAGATGTTGGCTTTTTCATTCTCCCCCGGCTAACTTATCAGAAAAAATTTAGGTTTTTAGAAAAGATTCTTGCATCTGCCTTGCCATCAATAATAGATCCGTACGTGAATATAAAAGTATCGTCCGGACCCTTCTGTGGGAGGGATTCGTCACTGATAAGAGTTTTTGAAACCCTTCGGCTATCCTGACCCTCGTGATTCTGTCCTTGGGCATCGTAAATTTTTTAGCATTTTTTTACGTGATCCAGGTTTCTCCTATGCCCATATTCACTACCTGACAAATACCAATGTAACGTCCCTCTACATCCTGGGTGCCACCTCCAGTGTCATTTTCTTCACAAATAGATCTAGCAGCGGCAGTCAGAGAGGAGTTTCTAATGAAACTGTAGATGTGGTACGAAAGACGCATGGAATCGCTAATGTATGCCATACTATTTTAAATCTTCTTGTCCACAAGATAACCGGCCTAAAAGTTTCACCTCGATGTATTCCCTTTTCCCTGGTTTTGGTAGAAAGATCACCTTCATTTCCCGCCACTTGTGATGGTGTGAAGCCGCCCTTCTTATGGTCTTAGGTATCTTCTCACCTTTCCCTTCAGAATCCTCGGCGTACTCCATCCGTGCTACAAGGAATTCTTATAAGTTTGTCCTCCTCTCTCCTTTTGGATCTGCACAAACTCTCGTATCTTTGATCAGACGACACTGCGTGATCCACCACTCTTCAACCTTCCTGTCTATCCACTATTATGCTATTACATAAAATCATGTCAATCATCTCCTTCCGCCTAACATCGACGAAACCTAACACCGTTTCCCTGCTTGCAATATGCAGGTAGAGTAGAGACTCTTCACTGGGGTTATTGTTGGTGCTACAGCACACTGTATTGAGTTTGCATCGCATTTAATGATCAGTTCCGTGTTTTCCCTCTGTTCGTAGTGCACAAGATCTTCCAGATCCTTTGTAAGGGGCGGTTCTGTAAGTACGCACAGCCAAAAGAGAGCCCACCCTTACAACGGTGAGGTTCAGCATGCGCAGATACGACAGTAAAACCTCCAGCACATCTGGTCCGCTGGTGAAAAGCGGGACAAAAATCGATAGTAGCACCAACAAAAGCAAGAAGACAATTCAATTTTTGTTAGCATTTTTTGTGTATCTATATTTTTTTGTATACTAGAGTTAATTGCGATTTGAATTTGAAATTATATGTGATGCAGCCTCTGTTAACTGTTCAAATATTTCTGTTATATATCCTTTCATTATTAATATTTTAATTAAAAAATGTTCATTTTGTTTCAGGTGGTGGGAGGACCTTGTGGATTCCATGGCTCGTATACATTTTATAAAGGAATGCAGATAATTCCCCCAACAAATTCATATTCAAATTTAATCTTTAGTAAGAATCAAACAAATTTATATATAAATTCCCAGCAACTAAATTCGAAATGTAAACCAGCCACAAGAAAGTGCGTCAATGATAGGCGAGACATGTGTGGTTCCCCTCCGAATGTTAAAGGGTAAAACAATCAATATTTCCTATAAAATACATTTCTAATTGGTATTTTTCTTGTAGATTTTGTAAACCATTAGTTTTGGCATTAGGTGATTGTATACCCGTGAGACCATGGTCAGATTCACCCATTGCTTGTTTAGCAGAGATTCGAATGATCTGGAGAGACAAGAATGAGCAATCACTTCTTACAGGCTTACGGTTATATTTTTTACCAGAAAACACTCCAATGGGACGTAATTGTCATGGAGAGGTTTGTATTTTTAGTCACGTGTAAGACATACAAGATGGTCTAAATGGCAATGGATATTAGGCAAAAATTATAATTAAATTATAATTAATAGTCACCACACTACTATGCTAAATTATATACTGAACCCTGGTGTCAATTTCTTTACGACTGGTATCGACAAAATGTACACATTTTTTGTGGTATGAAATGTTGTCGGTTATTGTAAACAGCGAATATTACAGAGCCGTTTATTTTGAAAGTTTCCACTTTTACAAAATCCACTTTTACAAGCATAGGAAAATACATTTTAAAGGTCTTAAATTACACTTACAACTGAGAAATGTGTCTTAAGCCACTTTCAAAATAAACGGCTCATATACGATGATATAAGAAAGATCGCATTTGATCATCTGCGCGTTTATATTTTCTAACCTACAAACAAATTTTTGAAACCACAATCGTTTCAAGCTTCCATTTTGAGCTTGAGGCTTAAAACTAAAAATGTACAATAATTCTGTCCCTGGTCAATGCCGCTGTATGTTGTAATCGGTTGCAGTAATAAGAATTATGTTGACGAACGCTGCGTATCTATATACAAGTTTTTGAGGAACTATTCTTTTTATTCTTTGATGCTTTGGCCAAGTTCCTACAGTTGATACCACGTGATGCCTGTATAAAGCCACCGTACACACAACAAGGTCTTTCGGTGATAAATACTTGGCCAGAGGACAGTTTCGGGCTATCGTCGTACTTAATCCACGTCCACTTAAAAACTTCCGTTCGTTGCGTAACAACAGAGAAGTACAGATTCATTCGCGCTGCTGGTTATTGACTTTAGTGAGTGCATAAGGTCAGTGGGTTCCTCAAGCCATCGTAATTTGAACTCGTGTAGAGAGTACACGTTACGCCCATTGCTTCTCTGACAAACTTGACACTTCTATTCTTTCCATAAAAATGACTTCAATTAAGCGATCATCACTTTTTTACAGACTTCACACCCCGTCCTTCAGAATGATATAGATATAGAGATTATTAAATTATAATAAAATAAAAATCTCTACAAAACTAAAAATGACCTACTAAAAAATAATCCAATATCAGCTCAATTCGACCACTCAATCTGCAGAAGAAAAGTGTGAATTGCTACTTTGAGGAAGATTTTTTTACCAGAAGCACATTCTGTAATTTGCGTGTAAACTCATTTAGTACTTTAACAGTAATTGTTGCGTTAAGTACATTCATCTGCAGCCATGATTTTCAATAATTGGGATAACATTAAATCTATTATTTTCATTACTAAATGCTAATTTTGAAACTTGTTTTTTAAATTTTTAAGACTAATCCTAATCAGTTTATTCTATGATTTTGGGTGTTTATTTACTATAATATTTTGTCTAATGAGATTGGATTTGTTCCTTGTTCAAATCTTTGTATAATAAATATCAGCACACGTAGTGGCCAAGGTAGAGGATATAGAAATTTTATAAAAGCGGATAGTTTTCTTTGTAAAGTTTTGTGTGAGTGATAATTAAGTATCATCCAGAGCTGGGCAAGAACCAAGAAAAAGTATCGAAGGCCTGAGTACCTTAGCGTAAGTACAAGTACCGAAAAAAATTACTTGCGACTAAGATAAGTACTACTAAAAAGTGCTCAGTATTTTTCAAAGCACTTTTTTCCAATCTTCGTATGTTGACAGTATTGTAAAGAAGAGTATAGAGTTTAGTTAGTATTAATATAAGATAAGCATAAGTAGCTTCTGAACACTATAATATCCTAAACGCCGCAGTTACATGTTTACTTTACTGTCACTTCTTATCAAAGTGCAAATCCGATTGGTACTGAGAAAATTTTAAACACAAATATAAAAACTTTATATTGTTAATTCGGATTTTTTAGTAGAGAATTATATGATGCCATTTTTACGATCGAGTTAGATGAGCGACAGGAAAATGTGAATATCGATGAAGGATAAATAAAAACTGTGTAGAACCTTCCGGGCTCCAAGAATTATCTGCGAATTAGACTCGTACAGGTATATGTAGGTACTTAATAGATTCAGAAATACTGAAGTACAGATCTTGGTACTTAAGTAGAAAGTTAAATCTTAAGTGTATGAAAATGTACTTAAATTAGTACTCAATACTTTTTTCTTTTGTACTAAGATTGATTAAATCCAATTCCCCAAACACCACATTTGCGTAAATGATGGCGAGTATAACAACTGAGGTGTGAGATGGAATTATGTATTAATTAGTGTGAAATAACTAGAACCCCACAAGAAATATAAACTCCCATAAAAGCTGTTAATAGCAGTATGGATATCTTCGTTCCAAGTGGATTTATTATTAAATATTACGCAAAGTTTTTTGTGTAATATTTAATAACAGTTTTGTTCGCCATCTCGATCCTCAGCATTGGAAAGGTTAAGAAAGCTTTAAGAGTTCAATTCGGTACGATGAGTTAATAGATGCAAAGTTTATTGCCCGTATGTTTAGTAAAGATCACCAATGAATTGAATTTAAAGAGAATCCAGGTCTTTATCTTCGTTTTCGTCTTGTTATAACAGTAAGTGACGTAATGTCAAGATAAGCCCGTCCGATTTCAAATCTATGCTATCGAGATTACCTACTTTGTATAACAATTAAATTAAAGAATTGTTTCGCGATGAAATCAAATATTGAGTTGCACACGTATCCGAACAGATTTTCTTGTCTTCTTGCAAATTTTTATAATAACTAAACTTATTTCCTGACGTAACAATTTGTTATAACAAGACGAAGACGGCTGTTCGTATATTAATGGACCCCAAAGGTCTAAGCACGTGTTCGTATATATCGATCTTGTCGTTGGTTGTCTTATAATCCTTAGTATTCCAATTTTTACTTACTTGCCTAGTGTAGCGATTTATCTGGTGGGTACCCATGTTTGAGGAAATTATACTGACAAGAATTGTACTTGTGAAGCCACTGGGATGTTGGACAGTAAAAATTTTATGCCAAAAATTGTGGCTCACTTACAACATTTGTCAGGTTAACATTTCCCAATCGCCTCCTCCCTAATTTCCTTCTGCCTAAGCTGTACTGTGTGTATCATAGGGTTGTCACCGGAGCTTAGGCAATACTTTAGAAAAATGTGTACTAGAGTAGGATTTATGTCTTGCGCTATCTCAGCTTTGATATAAAAAGGATCAGAAGTAGCACCACGCAATATTATGTAAATTGGTTGAAAAAAAGCAAGTAAGTTTTGATTCACGTTGAAA